>WPIO01000004.1:0-135000 GCA_009760855.2 Cristatella mucedo | reverse complement strand
ATCGGCGTGAGTAGGCACGAAACATCTGACTGTCGCCGCCGCCGCCGCCGAAGAGCTCGCCCCCTGGCTGAGTGCCCGAGCAGGCGCGACCGCTTCCGCGAGACCGCTTCCGCGAGACTCTGCCGCTTCCGCCCCCTCTGAGGCCCGCTTCTGCCGAAGCGCACGAGCGACCTCTACTCGTCTGCTGCCGCTGCACCAAGCACCACGCTCACGAGTCCGGCAACCGTCAACCCTCGCGCTGCGGCGCTCGCGACGGCCGTCCGCGTCCTCAATTCTTCGAGCTTTCTAGTGTGCGTCGCGCAGTGAGTCGATAAATAAGCAGCGCGAAGGCGCCCCGAAACCGTCACGAGTCGCTCGAGTTCGCCGAGCGGGCTCGAGCGGGCTCTTTGCCGAGGGCCCACCGAATCTTTTGCAGGAGCATCAAGTTTACTGCGTTTTCCTCAGCAGCGCCGAGATAAACCTCAGCGTTTTCAGCAGTCAGAAGCACCTGCTCAAGGAGGTGAGCAAGCCAGCGACCGCGGTCGCGAGCCTGGTCGCGAGCCTGCTCCTCACGCGCGCGCCCGCTCTCTCGCTCGCTCGCTTGCCGCCCGCGGTCGCGAGCCTTTCGCCGCCGCTGCCGTCTGGTGCAACGTCGGGAGGCTCTTTCGGTCGGCTCTTCCGGCAGCTGAAGAACATGCAGCACGAGAACCTCAATCGCTTCTGGGGCGTCTACTCGGGACCGTACTCGCAGGCGCTCCTCTACGACTACGGCAAGAGAGGCAGCCTGTGGGACGTCATTCACTCGAAGGAGTGCCGCACACTCATCGACTGGTCTTTCAAAGAGTCGCTACTCACCGACCTCGCGCACGTACGTGAGGCTCGTGCGACCGCTCGTGCACACTCGCCTCGCCACTGGCGGGCGATCCCACGTAGCGAGGCTGCTGCGGCCGCGAAACAACGACGCCTCCGCTGAGCGCTCAATTGGCAAAGGGACGCCTCCGGCGCGCCGGCGACGCTCGGCGAAGCACGCACCTGCGGCCGTCGCCGTACGCGAGGCCGCTAATAGTGGGGTGCCAGCGGTCCCGTCAGCCGGCGTGCTGCTTCGCTGACCTTTGACCTTACCCGACCTTGACCGCCTTCTTACACCGCATATGGACCTTGGCTGCAGAGCCTGTCGATGCGCTCAGCCACATTGCATGTAGCTATAGAAAAGTCGGGTCGCCAACACGGTCGTGACATCTTCTCGCAATTGGCCAGTGTGAATGTCGATGTGCGATTAGACAGCTGCCGGTCACTTCTCGTTGGTCACCAGAGCTGTTATCGCCGACGTCACGGTACCGTATGTCGGCAGCTCGAATGCCTAGGCGGTGGTTATCCGAAACGAGGCCGACAATTGCACATTCGTAGGTCAGTCATTGCTGAAGTACAGACGTTAATATATCAGTCATTGCTGAAGTACACGTTCATAGCTTGGTCATTGCTGGACGCCAGGCCTTTCGCGGTCGGTGCACGTCGGCAGTTGATTTATGGTAAATGAAGCCAGGCTAGAACTAGAACTGAGCGAACTGCATCGAGGCAGCTTTGCATCTCTGCCTCTAATTAGTCAGAAGCCAGAAGTCGGAGTCGGAAGCCAGAAGTCATAGTCGGAAGCCAGAAGTCGTAGTCGGAAGCCAGAAGTCGGAGTCGGAAGCCAGAAGTCAGAGTCGGAAGCCAAAAGTCGGAGTCGGAAGCCAGAAGTCGGAGTCGGAAGCCAGAAGTCGGAGTCGGAAGCCAGAAGTCGGAGTCGGAAGCCGTTTGGTCCCGGTTCCTAAACCGCGAGTCGATGAACCCGCAAGCCCGGTAGGACGGGGCAGCCCGGCTAATTTGTAACGACTCTTCTCAATAAATAAAATGTACTGTAATGTAACGTGAGTACTTTGCTACATCTGTAACTCCTCAATGACGCCGCAATGACTGGGTAAGTATTACGCTTGAAAGTTTTCTATTGCATGAGCTGGTTTGGTCCAGCGGTTAAGGTGCTCTCGCCCCGGCCAAGGTCTGGCTGAGGTCGTGGGCTCGAGCCCCGAGGCATAAGTGAAGCGCCTGAATAGAGATTAGGCTCTCTTGGGACGATATACAAATAAATTATATATATATATACATGTATATATATATATGTATGTATGTATGTATATATGTGTGTGTATATATAAACAAGTAAATATATATGTATAAATAAGCAAGAGCCCTAGGTGGCTTTCGGTGGGCACGTGATTTCCAACTGACTTCATCTCACGAAATAGACAAACAGTGAAGTGCAGTGAGAGAACGGAAGCGGCCGAGGAATTGGTATGCACGGAAGTAGCAGTTCAGGACCGTTGAGTAAACGACGTGCAACACTCGGCAGCGAGAGATCAGCTGTTGCATAAGAATTGTGGAAGAGAGCGATCCATCTTTGCAGTCTTGGCCCTGCAGACCCAAAGCTTCTGTTGCCAGCGGTCTCTGAGCGTAGGAATGGAATTCGCGGCTGAAAGATCGTTGGCGATAGAAGCTTTAGCTCTACAGATTCTTTTTGGAACTCAACTCCACAATTTTTATGAAACGTCAATTACTCTCCTGCTGCAGACTATGGCATATCCTTTCCAGTCGTCATGAGCTTCTATTTTCATGCTATTCACAACCTCAACTGCTCTTCTGACTGTGCTATGCTTACCACTTTCTCTTTGTTGGGTGAGATGAAGTTTGTTGGCTACTGAATGCACACCGAAAGCAGCGTAGACTGTGAATGCGCTATACAGAACTCTCCTGCGTACACCCACGTAGTCTATGTGGCTTTGTGAAGTTACAGACGGAGATACAAATTACAGAGGGAGATAAAAGTTACAGACGGAGGTATAAGCGGCTAATTTTGCTGACCATAGAGGACCTGAGAACATGAGGAGGCTGAGGCTGGCGATTCAGCGTGATCACCTGATCGACTCGGGTCACAAAGAGCGAACCCCTTCGCTTTTGTTACTGTTGGCAGTCCACGAAATAGCCACCACAACCATGCTAATGTCTATAGGCTACTTCGCTTTCAACTCTCGCGCTCTCGATCTCATCATTGCCATCTACCTATCTCATCCAAGCATTAGATATTTCGCGGGCTTTGTCAAATTGGATTTTTTTCAGGGCATCAAGTACATCCACGAGAGTTTCCTCAAGTACCACGGGCGACTCAAGTCAACCAACTGCATCGTCGACCATCGATGGGTGCTGAAAGTGTCAAATTTCGGGCAGACCGAGTTGCAGAAAAACGAAATTCCGGCTTGCGTTGACGATCACAGAGGTAAAAACTCTATTCAAACGCGCTGCTGTCGCGGCTAGCGATCCGAGCACTCCGGCAGAGCACGCCCTATCGCCACTTGCAGGAAATCGCGATTACTCTTCTCCGCCTCTTTGTATCTGCCTGTCTGTTTGCCTACCTCTCTCTGGCACGCAAGCTCTCTCGCTCCCCCTATCTCTCTTTCTTGGCTCTCCTTTCTCTCCTCTCTCCTCACTCTTTCGCTCTCTCATTCTCTCTTTCTGTGTCTCCCTCCCTCTCTCTCTTTTTGTTTCCTTATCTCTCTCTCTCTCTCTCTCTCTCTCTTCTCGTCCCTCTCTCTCTCCCTCCCTCTCTGTCTCTGTCTCTCTCTCTCTGTGTCTCTCTCTGTCTCTCTCTCTCCCTCTCTCTCCCTCTCTCTCTCTCTCTCTCTCTCTCTCTCTCTCTCTCTCTCTGTATCTCTCTCTCTCCCTCTCTCTCTCCCTCTCTCTCTCTCCCTCTCTCTCTCTCTCTCTCTCTCTCTCTCTCTCTCTCTCTCTCTCTCTCTCTCTCTCTCTCTCTCTCTCTCTCTGTATCTCTATCTCCCTTTCTCTCCCTCTCTCTCTCGCTCTCTCTCTCTCTGTATCTCTATCTCTCATTCTCCTTTTATCTCCTCTCACTATGTCCCATTCTCTCTTCCCTCCTTCCTCTCTTTCTCTCTATCTCTGCTCTCTCACGTGTCGCCCACCACTCCTCGGCCTGGCCGTCTGCATCGCAGGCAGCGATGCCCGGGCGCATTTGACGTACGCATGCGCATGCGGCTGCTGCAGAGCTTCTCTGGACCGCACCGGAGCATCTGCGAGAAGCTGGATCGAGGGGATCGCAGAAAGGGGACGTGTTCAGCTTCGCCATAATCCTGCAGGAGCTCTTCACCGAGTCGGCGCCTTACGATATGCTCAACATAAAGCCCGAAGGTGACCGGCGCGCGGCTAGCGGACGTTTGTCGACCGCACCGCGGCGTCAGCGCCTGAGCCACCACTAGTGTCGCCATGCCCGCTTTCATGCACCGAACGACAGCACGGCGGCACTTCGCCGAGGCCGTAGAGGCTGCCGATGCAGCCTCGAAATCTTCGAGACGGCGAGCCATGCTGGCTTGTTCGTCAACCGAGGATTTCTCGCACGGACAGACTCGTCGAGGGCTTAGGGTCGAAGCGCACGCCTGCGGCGACCCTGACCTTCACGGTTTCGTGAGTCGAGCGTCCGGCGGGCGGTTCCTTGTTGACCACAGCAAGCGAAGCGACGGCCGCTCAGGCTGGCCCAGTTTGAGGCTGCTGACTAGGCTGGCCTTCACCTTGCTTTTCCCTTTTCGTCGCTCTGTCCTCGCAAACATGCTTTCCTATCCTTCTGCCATTTGCAGTGTATCCGGTGGCAGGCGGGGTTTTCGTTTCTCGCTATAAGACCGTAGGCGCATTTGACTGCTACTTCCGTCCCATTTAGTCTCCCTCAAAAACAAATAGCACGAGATTAAAGAGTGTAAAGAATAACGACAAGAGACTGTATGCAGAATAGTAATTAGCTGTAAACATTGAAAATGATAAGAATTTAGAACAAAAATATGTTTGAAACGTATATTAATTATAGGCGGACCCTCCGAAGTACTTCGCTGATTTAGCCCTGCGGTCAAGGTGCTCGCCTCGGCCAAGGGCAATGCAACTGTATACGTTGACCAAGGTCGTAGGCTTGAGCCCCGTGGTATACGTGAAGCGCCTGGATAGAGATTAAGTTATGTTAGGGAGTTATACAAATGAACTAAAATATTCTATATTTATTTCCTGATCAAGTTACTGAATACTTCAATGACTACTGGAAAATTACAAGCGCCCGCAATGCATTTCTGCATAGACGGCTTTTGCGTAAACAAGTTTTGCCTTCTCGCTATTGCTTCGGCGGTGACGTAGGCACCACCACCACTCTCATTTCCAGTGTATTCCCCGCGATTGGTTTAGTTTTATCGGCCAATGTGCATTATCTTGCTGCCGCTGCCTGCTCTCCAAACGCTGTATCTCTGCGAGCGATACTGCATTCGTGCTGTCGCCGCATTAGCGTGGAGTCTGTCCACCTCTGGGCGCTCCACAAGCGTCGTGGCCCAGGTAGCAGACAAAGGAAATGCACACCGCACCGCTACTAGCGCGCCCTCTAGCGTCGCAGCCTCCGTTTCTTTCTGCGGGAAATCAGAGCGCTTAATGCGTTGGCCTTACCCAAAGAATTGGGACAGCAACTTGACTTTTTTCGAAATTGGTATTAATTTCCCAGCTGAGCCAGACGGCTGGATATGGGCAGTTCGAACGCCTGCCGATTTTTATCGCATTCAATCGACAATACGTCTCTCCTCTCTCTCTCTCTCTCTCTCTCTCTCTCTCCTCTCACTCTTTCTCTCTCTTTCTTCCCTCTCTCTCTCTCCTCTCTCCCTCTCACTCTTTATCTTTGTCTCTCTCTCCTCTCCTCTCTTCTCTTTCTCTCCTCTCTCTCTTTCTTTCTCAATCTCCCTTCTCTCTATATCCTCTTCTCTCTCTCTCTCTCTCTCTCTCCTCCCTCTCTTTCCTCTCTCTCTCTCTCTCCTCTCTTCCCTCTCTCTCCTTTCTTCTCTCTCCTCTCTCTCTCTCTTCTCTTTCTCTCTCCTCTCTCTCTACTCTCTCTCTATCTCCCCTCTCTCTCTCCTCTCTCTCTCCTACCTCTTCCTCCCCTCTCTCTCCTCCCTCTCTCTCCTCTCTTCCCTCTCTCTCCTCTCTTCTCTCTCCTCTCTCTCTATCTCCCCCTCTCTCTCTTTTCTCTCTCTTCTACCTCCCCCTACCCCTCTCTCCTCTATATCCCCTCTCTCCTCCCTCTCCTCCATCTTTCTCTCTGCTCTCCCTCCCTCTCTCTCTCTCCTCTCTCTGCTCTCTCTCTCTCTCTCTCTCTCTCTCTCTCTCTCTCTCTCTCTCTCTCTCTCTCTCTCTCTCTCTCTCCCCCTCTTTTTCTCTCGTTCTTCTCGCTCTCTCTTATTTAATTACAGGCTAAAACGTACCTTGTCTTCACCTGCATTGTGTAGTAGGGACCTAAGAAATATTTATATGCATGGCTTTTACTATGCTAATAAGCAATAGTAAATATAATATATCATTTGCTTAGAACCCTTGGAAAACTTTACCTCTACCAGGACGCTTTATAACTCGATGCAAGCGAATCAAAACGCATAGCGTTCTAACGACCAGTCAATCGTTTCGGAATGGAATCTCTGCAAGTGAAAAGACGTCACTGTAGCGACGCTAGCAGGACCTATCTTGAGGATTTGGTCTTTCTCTTTTCAGAGACGCCAGGCTTCCTACAGCTGGCCAGAGATGTAGAAAGCGGCAGGGAGGAGGGACAGATATCTCCGGTCGCCAAGGTCAAAGGGGAGCCAAAAGCAATATGGATTGTGCCTAGTATTTTAAAACTCTTTCATGTGAGAATATCAATATTTAAAAAATACAAGCTGATTTAGTAGCCTCTTTTTTATAGCGACAGAAGAGCCATTATCGCTATCACTACCGCTTGCAGCGGGCGATGATGTATCGCCCGCTGCAGGACTCGTACCCGCGAGCTTGGGACCGAGGTCGTGAAAGCAACCGCCTCACCTAGTGCGTGCCGTCACGGCTCACCAAATATTGACTTCAAGGAAGCTCATGTTTTAATCCACTTGACTATTGCCGGCTGAACCAGTTAAGTGTGTTTACAGACTTAGACCAAGCTATAGCTTGAAACTCTAGAGGCACGCACGCGACGACTCGGAAACACGGAGGAGGCGCTTTAATCACCTTGTATTCGGCTGACTCTAGCAGAGCAACAAGCAAACGGCTGCTTCCCCGCCCCGCCCCGCCCCCCCCCCCACCTATAGTTCACCTATACTCACTCCACCGTCCGAGATCCAACATCCCTCCCCTTCCGCTCGGCCCATCCTGCCTGCCGCAAGCGGGCTGCGTCGCATCATCGGCAGAGAGCCCGGCCTGCCACGCCGCGTCAAGGGCGAGCCAGTGTGCCGCGGCTGCGCACCGATACACCATAAGACCACAAAAGCTAGACTTACTTAACTGTCTGCGCTACGAAAACGCTGCATTCATGTCTGGCCACTTGTTATGTGCCCAAAAGAGAATACCGTCCAGAAATGAGAAGGAAATTTGTGTAAAATGTGATAAGCACAGCTTGAACCTGGCAGTAGTTCATGCTGCAAGTCAAGATTCCGTTGTCATTGCCTTTTTGGCACAGCAGAGAGCACCTCCTTATTGTTTTCAAGATCAACTCGGTAAAAGGTAAAAAGTAAAAAGAACTGGTGAAAGTCTTAGCCATCATGTCAACCGTGACTCTGCAGCAATTTGCAGTGAAGAGCGGAGGCTGTGAAAGCAATCAATGACGGACTGAATAGCATTGCAGGTCTTTTGGAGCAACTTTCTGAGAACACAAGTGGAACAATTGAAAAAAGAAGTGAAGCTGGCAGTCTCCTGCATTGTATTTTGAACTTTCACTTTTTGACTCTGTTGCCATGTTCATACAAAATCTTAAGGAAGATTGACCACATTCAGACAAGAATGCAGAATAAAAAGATAAACTTCAAATACACCTCTAGTGACCTCCACTCTTTAAGATTGAGTTTTCAAGACTTCGAGAAGACATTAGCCAAGAATCACTACTGCATTTCAAAAGAAGATGTGAATTGTGGGTAATTGCAGTTGAACGAAGAATCCGCCAAAGGAGACAGGTGCCCGGAGAACTCTTAAGATATTGTTCTCACGGCAGAAGAGGAGATTTCAAGAATCATGAAGAACAGCATTGACTATCTCTGACAATATACTATTGCTATGTTTACCCGGCTCACATATCTTTATGTCAAATTTGGTTTCTTGTTGAAAATTGAATAGATTTTGAAAACGCTTGACCGGACCAAGCTCCACCAGCAGTTTTTATGTCTAGATCTTGGAGGCTTATGTGGTTTAGACGTTGATGGAACAGAACTTCAAAACGGAGTGACTGTAAAATGCTTCTTGCCACACGTTAAGACAGCAGACACCACTGGAAATCATGTCTTTCAGTGTCAATTACGGATAATAAATAAATCCTAGCTGATTAAACGACCTCTTTTTTATAGGGTCAAAAGAGTCTTTACGGCTATCACACCGCTTGCAGCGATAGTAGCGATAAAGGATCGCCCACAGCTGGAATCGAATCCACGACCTCAAGATCGAGGTCGTGAAAGCAACCGCATCACGGCGCCACAACGAATAAGATGCGTTTCCTAATTTGAGACTTGCCTTGCAAGTTCTTCTCACCATTGGTGTATCAGTTGCCAGATGTGAAGGTTCATTTAGCGAGTTGAAGATAATCCTGTCTTATTTGATAGATTTAATGACGTAAGATTGACCATCCGATTAGGCCTTTTGAGGCATAGAGAAAGGAACACTCAAAAACATTGACTTTCAAATTTTAACAGACCAGTTTGCCACGCTCAAGGACAGAAAAGGGTCCCTCGAGTTAAAGCTGCGATAGCTACCTCGTACATCTACTTCATTTAGTATGTATTTTCTCGACTTGATATGCATGCTAGCGTGTGACTTTTGCATTTCTTCGGCGATGGAGCCATTTCGCAGCAATATTCGACAAGGGCAGGGGGCGCCATTTGTAGCTTTGTCTCCTTTGGCACCGAAAGATCTCACTGCGCTTCTCCAGCTGGCCACGGCTGGCCTCAGTTTAGCTACTGGCCTTTTCCGATTGGCTTGGGGCCGATAAACCTCTCCGGCGACCGGCCTCCGTCAGCGCTGCTCATCGGCTGGAATGCTAGCTCTGCTAGGACTGCTGGCTAGCTCTGCTAGCACTTATGGCTAGCTCTGCTAGCACTTATGGCTAGCTGTGCTAGCACTTATGGCTAGCTGTGCTAGGACTGCTGGCTAGCTCTGCTGCAGCCGGCTCTACCCATAACGTCGGTATCCTCGGTCAGCGTTCGTGTCCTTTGCCCGACCAATCCGATCTACGCTCGTCCTCTGTCCGATCCGGGCGCCCGACCCATGCCAGCCCTGACCCGACCCTTGCCTAGCACCGACCTGACCTTGACCCGAGCGCCGGTCACGCTGCAGACGTGGTGCGAAAGCTCATCAGCCCGCCGCCCTTATGCCGGCCATCGGTGACCAACGGAAGGGCGCCGCCGCAGTTCGTGCAGATGATGAAGCAGTGCTGGAGCGAGGCTCCCGAGAAGCGGCCGTCCATCGCCGACATACACCGACAGATCAAAACATTCAGCAATGGCAAGTAGGTGGCGGCGTCTCGAAAGCTCGAGTGCTCAACTCCGCTCTGCTGCTTGCGAATACGCCGAGAAGCTTCTGAGCTTCACGTCGCTTTAGCGTAGAGCATAAAGCCCGCCTTCGGTGGCGGCGGCTCTGCCTGGAGCGTTCGAAATCGGACGGGCGGCACCTTCGGGCCCTGTCACGTGGTGTCACGCTTCCGCTTACCTGCCTGTGCGCCTTCGCATCCCGATACGGGAGTGTAAGGCACCATTTGAATTGAAACACTAAAATTAGAAAAAACAGCTGTATCACTGTCGTAATAACTCTTTTTAACCACTGTCCTCTGTTTCGCTTGTTCGTCCGCCTTACGCGCGAGGAGCCGCTCTCGTCCGTTTCGGCGTCCGTTTCGCTACAACGACGCGTCGGCGGGCGGTATCCACAGAGCGGACGCAGTTTGACGTACTTCTCTTTCTTCTCGAAGCTGCAGTAGATACACGCACTTCCAGTAGATACGCGCATTTCCTCTTTACCGCCCGCCTGAGTTCGCTGTGCAGCGCACAGCGGCTCGCAGCAGACGGCTTTCCGGGCCGCCAGAGCAAATGGCGAACTCGGGCGCTGCGCAGCATCCGTCGGCGGCGCTGCATCCGTCGGCGCGGCTCGGCTGTACCCCACCGCGCCCTGCGAAGCCAGCCAGCCAGCGCATGACACTCACCCGGCTCGTGCTCTCGCGCGCGTGAGCGCAGGAAGACGTCGGTCGTCGACAGCGTGCTGAAGAAGCTGGAGACGTACTCGTCGCATCTGGAGGACACGGTGAAGGAGCGCACCTTGCTGCTGCAGGAGGAGCAGCGCAAGACCGACGAGCTGCTCTACCGCATGCTGCCGGCGTGAGTTGAGGCTTTAGCGCTCGCGCGAGATCTCGCAAGAGCGCTCGCGCCTTCCTGCCGAGTTCCCCTGCTTTTTCCAAGCGCGGCACTGTAGCCCTTCGAAGGTGACGGCACTTTGCTCATCCTCATCCGAATCTGCCGCCACGATCTCCGATGCTTCGGCGATGCCACGAGGAGCGAGCCGATGCTACGCTGCATTGCGTTGCATGCAGAGCTCACCTCAAAGTCTCGAACGACTTTCGCTACGCGATAGTCCTCGAAAGGCCTCGATCTTACGCGCACGTGTGCGGCCTAGCTGAAAAGACGGTGAATTCGGCAGCCGGAGTCAGGATGCGGACTTTATTTGGGATTCGCGCCTGTTTCGCGATGTTTCCCGAAGATGGCGAGCTAAGCAAAAAGTCGTCGTAGCGTCGAAGTATGAAATGTTCTTTAAACCGACCAAATTGGAAATCCATGTCTTTGCTCAGCTCGAGAAGACGCTCGAGAAGTCTGCGAGACACGTGAGAGGCTTATTCGTTATCCCGCTTGTGAAATCCAGTTCGTCCTAGAATGCTACCGCGATACATCGTGAACGGAGCAGAGATTTGACGGGTGCGGTAGGTAGCGAGATAGGCTTAATTAATAGAGGGGAAATGCTTTGGTCGTCCGCAGCTCGACCGGTAACTGTTGTGGCAACATGAGCCGATATAAGCTGGGTGCTATATTTCTCTTAATTTAAAGATTTCACTTAATTTATTAATTGATGCCAAATTTGTCCCTGAATTTAGGTGTGTGGAGAGAATTTAAAATAAGATAAGTCAACCAATCTGATTTCCTACGCTTAGCCATTTTTGTTATAGTATTTCCATAAAATGCTACATTTTTCTCATACATTTATTTGCTGCTGAGCATTTTTTACATTAATTAAGAACCAGTTTTTATAATTTCAAAATCGTATCAATTCCCGCGCGCCCGCTATTCCAGTTGCCACGCTAGGGCTCCTGAGCGCCGACGCAAAAGAAGAGACGACCTGGAGACGAGCAGGAGCGTCGCAGGTCGCGGCTGCCTGGGCGCTGCTCGCGCGAGGCGTGCACGGTGGCGGTGACGGTGGCGACTGCTGCTTACTCGTGGGACGCGCGGCAGCGCGACGCTCGATACTCGTCGCTTCGCAGGTCGGTGGCGCAGAGCCTCAAGGCAGGTCAGCTTGTGCCGCCCGAAAGCTTCGAGGAGGTGACCATCTTCTTCAGCGACATCGTCGGCTTCACCACCATATCGGCGCTCAGCACGCCAATGCAGTTGGTCGTCTTCCTAAACATGCTATACACGGAATTCGACCAAACGATAAGCCGCTACGACGCGTACAAGGTGGGTGCAGTCGGGTCCTTCGCGCCCGCACGCACACGAGCTCGCTGAAGTGAGAGGGACAGGTATAGGCTGAGAAGGAGAGAGCCAATGAAAAAGCGAGTCCAAGAAAAGGAGCGAGGATATACTGACAACTAACGCGTTGGTTTGACTCAGTGGTTGAGGTGCTCACCCCGATCAACCAAGGTCTACCCGAGGTCGCGCCACGTCTCGCGCCGCCACGTCGCGCGCCGCCACGTCTCGCGCCGCCACGTCGCGCGCCGCCACGTCGCGCGCCGCCACGTCGCGCGCCGCCACGTCGCGCGCGCGCCACGTCGCGCGCGCCACGTCACGCGCGCGCGCGCGCCGCCACGTCGCGCGCCGCGCGCCGCCCGTCGTCGCGCGCCGCCCCGCGCCGCGCGCCGCCACGTCGCGCGCCGCCACGTCGCGCGCCGCCACGTCGCGCGCCGCCACGTCGCGCGCCGCCACGTCGCGCGCCGCCACGTCGCGCGCCGCCACGTCGCGCGCCGCCACGTCGCGCGCCGCCACGTCGCGCGCCGCCACGTCGCGCGCCGCCACGTCGCGCGCGCCGTCCGCGTCGCGCGCCGCCACGTCGCGCGCGCGCACCGTCGCGTCGCGCCGCCACGTCGCGCGCCGCCACGCCACGTCGCGCGCCGCCACGTCGCGCGCCGCCACGTCGCCATGGAAATTGGCAAGTTATCTCCCCAATTTTTGACACTCAATATTACTGTACTGGCCTAGTAGCACCATAAACTCTACGAAGAACGTAGGCGCGACATTAATGACGGTGAAGTGAGGACGAACTCACTGACTTCCTCAATAACAATACCTAACTTGTTAAAAGGATTGAGGATATTTCAAACGTGCCCTCTCATAATGTTGGATGCGTAACGTAATAAATGCGTTCTCGATAGGTCAGTTAGTGATTGAGCGTTGTAATAATTAAAATAATAGTAAATTTGATATAGCTCCCTCAGAGAACTCGGTCTCTTTCTAGGCACTTTAAATTTGCTGTAAATGAAGTACGATTGAATGGTTAGTGGTAGAATTCTCAATGACAACAAGCACAATATGGTTAAGGGTGACATGCACAGGTATATGTAGTTAAAAGTAGCATGCACGGTGTCGGCACGTATAACAGAGAGGATTCGGGCTCTTAACGCCGTTGGAGCTGGGTGCTTCAGCAAATGGTGACAGCGGACACTCGTTTATTCTACTGGAATGACAGAGTTTTGGGTCTGACTGGCAGAATTTTAGTCATTTTGATTGCCCTGCTTACTATTCTAACTAAATAACCTCCTCGGTATGTGTGCCTAACCACTGTGCTCACTTCTTGAGGGCAAACCTTTGGCATAATCCATAATCATGTTATGCGGCCTGGTATTTCTGTCCTCTCAGGCGCCTGCCTCACTTTGCACCACTGCAGCCGATCTCCTGGGATGTGCAGCGTACGTCGTTGCTCGACGGATCGCGGGCGTGCGGTGGGCCTATTAGCACGGACTGCCGCTCGTCGCTGTTCGGAGTGCGAATTTGCCATGTCGCTGGGGAAATGTGCGACGCACGACCTGTTCTGAGCTGCAACTTTCAAAACGTTCGCTTCCGCGAATTCCCTGCTGACTCAACAATGCTTCCCATTTTCTCTATGCTGCGAGATATTAATCTAGTGACTACGTAATGTACACCAAAATCCGCTTACTTTCAGTGTGCTTTAGAAAACCCTCCTGCGTAACATCCGCTTAGTGCTTACGGCTTTGTGGAGTTACTACAGACAGAGATACATTTCGTAATGTCAAGCCCAATGAAGGATAAGTTGGTCCATGCATTTGTGACATCCCGTCTAGACTGTTGTAACTCACTGCTTGCTGGTCTTCCGGCGTGCAATCAGGTGCCTAAAGTTGGTGCAAAACTCTGCAGCTAGGCTCATCTGTCATGAGCGTCACAGTTGCTACATCACACCATTTCTCTCCGACCTGCACTGGCTCTCAATCAAGCCGAGTATCGACTTTAAGAATATGACAATTACTTGTAGGTTCCTTCATTCTCTAGATCCAACCTACCTATCAGAACCACTCCCCCACCCGGCGAAGAATCGCACAAAGTGCTGTTCTGACTTGAATCGTTTAACCATACCTCGTACGCACCACAGGACCGTTGAAGACCGTGCCTTTAGTTGCTAATCTCGCAAGGTCCGGGGCAAAGCACATCACAGCGTTGCCTGACACGAAAGAATTTAAAAAGAAACTTAAAAACGCACCTATTTGTTACGGCATTTTGTGGGTCTTTGCGATTCGTCTCTCGTACCGTCCCACACTGTGCCTGCTGTTTGCGGATGTTATTACCAATCAATTTGTAACGCTTTCTATAAGGCATCTGTACAGTGCCTAGAAAAAGATTTAGTTCTATGATGGTGCCGTACAAATTTATTATTATTATTATATTACCACCAATTATTTGGGAATGCTTTCGATACCGCATCTGTAGAGAGCGATTTAGTTCTCCGAGGGCGCTATGCGAACATATTATTATTACTGCAATTATTATTGGTACTGTGTCAGCATTAAAGCTCCACCAGAATTGAAGTGCACCGAGCTGTTCGCCCCCAACAGCACAGAGCGCCTGGCCGGGGGCCGAGGATAAAAGTTCGACAATCTCATTGATATGTCTGCAGACGAGCCTCGGCGAACAACAACACAGCTTGCAGTGCACAATAAAGAGTTGCCCACCGGTGGACTTGAACCCACGACCTGTGTCATGAAGAGCAAGCGCCTTACCCCTGAGCTAAGACCCAGGCGGCAGAACTAACCACCCAAGCAGACATCTATCTCTTTGACTTACCACTTTGCCACTAGCCACTTTCCAACGACTAGAAAACTAACGCTCGAGCTGCTGCTTTGCTTGATCTGTGCACACTCGAGCCGAATGCCGGACATGGCCGCCGCCCCGCCCCACCCCGCCCCCTTGCATTGACTCAACTCAAGTTCCGTGCGTCCGTTCGCCAGCACCGGCGGCTGCTTCCGATCGCTCATAAAAAATAGGAAAATAAAAATACTATAAATTGTGTATAGCGCCCCGAGAGAACTTAATCTCTACTCAGGCGCTTCACGCATGCCTCAGGGCTCGAGCCCACGACCTCAGCCAAACCTAGGTCCGGGGAGCACCTTAACCGCGGAAAAATGCATCTCTCTGATCTCGAAGGAAAACCGTGTCCGCTGTGCCGTCTGAAGCAGCCCGTGAGCACGTGCGCGAGTACGTTCGCGAGGAGCGTGCCCAGCAGCTACCAGTGACGGACTCGCTCGCAGGACTTTGGTTTCCGTGCTGTCCCGCCCGCAGGTGGAAACCATAGGCGACGCATATATGTGCGTCAGCGGCCTGCCAGTGAGAAATGGCAACCGGCACGCCAGCGAGATTTGCACCATGGCTCTCGACCTGCTGTGTGCCGTCAACCAGCTGCAGGTGCCACACCTTCCCGACGTGCCGCTCATGGTTCGCGTCGGCGTGCACACGGGTCCGTGCGCCGCCGGCGTGGTGGGCGTCACCATGCCCAGGTACTGCCTGTTCGGCGACACCATCAACACCGCGTCGCGCATGGAGTCGACTGGCGTGGGTGAGGAGTCTCTCGGCCCCAGGCGCTTCAGCGCGAAAGTGAGAGCGAGGCCGGCCGGCCGCACCTCGAGCAGCGGCGGCAGCGGTGGCGGCAGCCGTCGGTCGAGCGACTCACGCAGCAGCAATCGAGCCCGCTTCGGCGCCGAGGCTAGCGGCCCGAGAGGCAGGCGGCCTTGGATCTCACTTGCTGCCGCTGCCGCCGCCGCCGACGCTTCGCTTCCTGTCGTCGCGAGCTGCAGCGCTGGCAGCCCGCTCGCTCCCGCCCGCCCGCTTTTGCTTCCACTGTCCAGCTTTTGCTTCCGCTCTGCCGATCTTGCTCTTGCTCTCCAGCTTTTGCTTCCGCTCTTGCTCTATCGAATGTCCAGCGCTAAGCAAAACTCGGAGTTCCGCTGCTCATCTCTGCCGATCGCAGCGTGGTCGATCGAGGTAGCCTTAGACCGGCGGCGGCGGCGGAAAGCCGGCTTTTTCTCCATCTCTTCTCTCTTTGGGCCGTTCGTACTAGCCGAGAGCTGGACCAGCCCAATCGCGGGGCGGCTCTCATTTTGACTTGACCAGGATCGGAACGAGAGCTAAGTTCGCTGAGTCTGCACCGAGAAGAAGAACTGCCGCAGACGCTCGGCGGCTCGATACAAGCAGGATTGTCGACACTTCTAGGCAAGCAAGGAATCAATGGTGACTGTTATCAGAACGTGACTACCCACGGGATGTCGCTAAAATATTGTCCAAGACTGCGAAAGACCTGAGGGCGGAAATTTTCATTCAAGGCGAGCGATTCAAAAGAGTTTTGAAAATAAAATCTAGCCTAGGAGCAGCGTTTAGGACAGTAACCTAATATCATCTCATCAGCAGCCGAGCATCTTGTACTATTTGTGTATTTGTGTCGGAAATACCCGCCAGTGAGCAACGAGTGCGATTTCAAAAAAATCGAGTTATTTCCACAAAGTAAGTACCATCGACTAAAGAGTTGCACTTTACTTACCACGAAGGAACCCTTGACTGACCATCTGCTGCACTATTGTGATTGAAAAAAGATTGAGCGAACACCCAATACCACTCAAGGCACGTATTCGCAAAGGCTCCCCGAAAAACTCCAAAGCCATGTGACTAGCACAAAGATGACTGCCAAGGGGAGCTATCAGCAAATATCCAAACTTTCCGACGACGCGGAGAATTAGCGGCTTTCATGCTCGAGCGCCACTCGATCTGAAAGCGCCGTAGCGCTCGCTAGCCGTGAGCGCTCGTCCTCGTCGTCGGCGGCGAGTGACAACATTGCAGGCCAAGTTGGAGCATTCGGAGAAAGCTTGTGAGTCGCCGAGACCGTCTTAACGCAGGCATATGTCGCGCGACGGGAAAATGGGACACGACAGGATAACGGCAATGAAGCAAATGAAGAGCAAACGATACCTCGTTAGAACAAGTCCGTCGCTTGTGTTGAGCATTTCATCTCAAAGCCACCGGTGGCTGAGGGTTGTGCGTACGGCACAAGCTGTAGGGCCTAACTCTCCGAATCCCAATGCTAAACTGATTAGGCATTACGTTAGCTGGGCTTTCTTATTCTGCGAAGCCCTAGATTGTGAAATAACCAGCTCCTAATCATTAAAATAAGTCAGGAACCGTAGATAATACCCAGGCCAGGATAGGATAGGCTAGGATAATATCTAGTCGATAATATCATAATCTGACTGGTGTAGCACATTGCAGCCCTTTCAGTACCGACTTTGGAGAGTTGGGACTAATTTTTTTCGTCAATCAATGGCCGCGCCAAACGTAGCAAACGGATAATTTCAGGGTCACCGTGGCTCTTGGGGAAAGGCAGCAGCTTAAAAACTGCTCCTCCTCCCCAAAGAGCGTTCCACGAAGCGGCAGCAGCAGCGCCGCCGCCGCTCATGCGCGAGATGACGCTCCAGGGAATTCGGCGCAGCGCTTGATTTCCTCAGCGGCCGTGCGCTCGCCTCAAAGCGCCAGCCTCGAGGAGGTGCGGCTTCCGACGGCCGGATGGCAGCTGAAGGCAAGCCTCAGAGCCTCACAGCTGTGAACGGATGCGGTCAATCGGCCGCGGCGCTTCGGACGCGCCGGCAGGAGGACGGTGCAGCCGTCTGCTGCTGCGCTACCACCCGAAGCGGAGAGTTACCATCGCTACTTGGCCTCTTTGATTATAACAGGGGTGAGAAAATACGTTGAAATGGGCTGTACAATCGTAGGATTAGATTATTCCTTCAGCGTCGGACGTTCAGGTTCAGCCTTTGATTTGGCATGCACATGAACATCCTTCATGCTCGAAATTGCAGTTCGGCGAGCGAGTCGCTCTAAGGCTTTGAGACGCGCTTACATTCGTGTTTGCCTCGAAGAACTTTCGCTTCCTTCGCTGTTCCGGTCGGCTTATTCTGTCAGTCGCTATCGCTGCCAGTCGGCGTATGCTGCGCTCACAAGGATGGAGATATCGGCGGTGGCGATCGTTCGACCAGCACCTCAATCGCCAGCAGAAACGCCTCAAGGAATGTCGCCAGGTTCACTTGGCCCGATTTCCTTGAGGCGTTTTTCGCCTAACGCCGCCCTGCGAATTTGCATTAGCGAAAGCCTCCGATCCCTTCTCGGCGATCGCGAACCCGTCACCTTGTCGCCGTGGCCTTGCGAGTCGCCGAGTAATTCGCTGAGGATCGGGCCTGAGGGCGGCGGCGTTGGCGCCAGCGTCGGCAAAGGGGACGGGAAATAAAAAAGTGGCACGTGGGAGGGCGGGAAAGCGGTGGGAAGCGCGTGGACATCGACAGCCTCGCACGACGACGAAATGCGAGCATAGGCAAAGAGCTATCTCTGGCTCCCGACGAGGAGTCCCATCCGGCGACGAGTGGTGGTTACGTTGAGCGAGCGAGCCGTGGCCAATAGCAGTCTGCGAGACGCTGGAGCAGGACCAAGAGGAAGAGACCAAGAGCCAGGGGCAAGAGGAAGTACTTAACGGTCACGCGACGTTCGCGTCACCTGACCATCGGCTCGAGTTTTTGCTGAGAATCGTGTGCAAATAAATGTCTCGCTTAGTCGCAGATCCTGTGCTTCTCGTTCTGAGTTTTCTAGTGTGTTTTGCGTTTTCCATGTCTTGTTGTCCGTGGCTGTACAGCACGCTAAACCTTTCACTGCTTGTTGATTATGTCCCCCAATGCTTGACCTCGATATGCGCACTTCTTGCCAGAGCTTCGGCTTGTTGTTGTTGTTTGTTGTTGTTGTCTTGAGAGTTCCGGCTTGCGAAGTAGCATTGGCATTGGCATTGGCATTGGCATTGGCAGCGCGGCATTCCGCATGCTCGCTTACGGCTTGCATGTGCTGTTGTGTGGCCGTTTGCGGCACCAATGTCGTACTTAACACCGACTGGATTGCTGGATTCGCGGTCTGTTCGCCGCCCACGTCATGCTCAGTCCGTAAGCTTGTAACCAACCCTGGGAAGGTAGGGTTTGTCTTCTAGCAAATTTAATGTGCTTAGCAAGAGATTGAGTTACCTGAGGACGTTATATCAAACGTGTCATTATTATTATTAGCTCAACGTCTTTAGAGTTTATGTAATATATTATAATATATAATAACATAATAAATATATATATATATACATGATAAATATATACATAATAAATGTATAAATATATAATAAATAAATATAATAGTCTCGACGTCTGCTGAGTTAACGGGAAGGATTAAATTACTGTAAGCGAGACGTGCTCGAAGTCCCAGCTCTAATGAGTACGTCTGCCAAACCCACCCAGGAGCTCGAAAACTTCGAGCCTCCCACTTTGGCGAGAGCGACTCTCACGGCCGCTATGGCGTCAGAGCGAATCGTCGTGCAGCTTTCGAACGATGGGCTTCGCTTGCAGCGAGCTAAGAATTCACCTAGCTAAGAACGCCCCGAAGGATCCTCGACTCCAAACGGCTCGCGCCCGTGCCGCTCACACGGCCAGCCCCGCCCCGCCCCCGTCCCGCGCCTCGCGCCCCGCCCGCCCCGAACTCCGCCCCGCCGAATCCTCCTCCCCGGGCATCGCAGCGTCTAAGCTTCGCCTCTAGCGGCGTCGAGCGGTGACAGCAAGAGTCGAGCGCGAGAGGCACCGAGCCGAGCGACCGCTCGCCCGTGCGACGCCCCCGCGACCTGCACCACCAGGGGGCGCCACCGCCAGCGACCAGCCGAGCGCTTGTCAGAGAGAGAGGCGCGGAGCGGAGCGCGCAGAGAGTCCTCGCTCTCACTTGCAGCCGGCCGAATCCACCTATCGCAAGAGACCACAAACCGGCTCGAGACGATCGGCGGCTACGTGCTGGCATGCCGAGGCCAGACGAACGTGAAGGTGGGGAGCGGCGACTTCGCGAATGCGCACGCTGCAGTCGAGGCGGCGGCGCATTTTTTCCTAGTGCATCGCAGCCGGAGGCGAGAGCTCGAGACGCTATCGAACGCGCGCGGCGCGGGCGACGCGCTGGAAAGCTCGCCCGCCGGCGCCGTGCGCTGCTGCAGCGGCCGCCGAAGGTGGCGGTGGTGAAGCGAAGGGTGTGCAGCGAAGTGCGATGGAGGGGCGCGTGGGAGCGCGTGTGAGCGTACGCGCCGCCGCCACCACCGCTAGGGTTCGCAGGCAAACTCGCGGCACGCGTTCTTTCCTGAGGCACCTTATCCAGAGGCTAGCTCGAGAGCTAGCGGTGATGCCGAAAAGCTCGCCGGCGCCTCTTATCAAAGGTACAGTTTACTGGATGTTATGTTTACATCCGAATACGAATGATATTAAGGCACTTATAGAGGCATTAAAGAAGTATACAGACTTCTGGGTACTACGTACACTGTAAATGAAGTACGTCAAACGGCCACTGATACAATTCGCAGTTTCAGCGCGAATACGCGCTAACAGGACAATTCACACCGACCCAGCAAATGGTATAAGGAGCAGTAGTGTTTTGGGCTTTATTTAAATGTCATCGATTAAGAAGGTGTCGTGACGCTATTTAATAAGGATTTCCAGACTTTCGGAGCATGCGAACTCGACGCAAGCTAGCCAAAGGATTCAATACTGGTTAGAGGCAAAGCTAAAGGACTCGAGTCGTGAAAGTGCTCGCGGCTCGCTACAAAGCCTGATTACGAAGCAATTGCGATTGCGATAGGCCACGGAAACACGAGAACGAGGGACCCTATTAGCGTGCGTTGCAGAGCTTTACGTCTGCAAACATATGACTGGGGGCTTGGGGGGTTGGTCACTAGAGAAGTGGTGAATTGTGGTGATTGTGACTTTCATGCGAACGTACGAGGATAGCTGAAGGGTTTTGTAGCTGCAGCACTAATTAAGCCCGAGGTTTAAAGTGCTCGCCTGCGATGACCGAGGTTGTGGCCTGGAGCCCTACAGCAAGTATAAAACGTCTGGATATTTGGATGAATTGCCCTTTAGGTCATCTACAAATTAGTCGTATTTGTATTGTAAGTGTCTCATTGCGAAGGCCGAACCTAAGGTCGCAAATGCATGGACCAGCCTAGCTGTGGCATCCTAATCAAAGCGGACCCAAATATTTTGTGAAGCTGCATTTCACAAAGTAGCAACGGGATTAAGCTCCAGCTTAATGTGGTCCATTAAGGGGTTACGAAATTAACTTGCGTAAACATCAATCAATTTACTATCTAACCGCCCTGACTTCCGCTTCCGTAGTGGTTTTACGCTTCCGCTTATGCTGCGTTTTTACGCTTCTCCCCACACTGCGACTTTACGCCATCGTTGAGTTATTCCGTCGTTTGGCATGTTGAGTGGGCTTTATCCTTGGGCATTTTAAGAAGACCTCACTAATTGCTTTATAAGTTTAAAGGCACGTTTGTTTATTTTTCCAATCTGTCAGACCTTGCCACGGTTTCTCATGGTACTGTACAACTTTACATTCATTAATTCATTCACTCAGGCGCATCTAATTCTTTTGGTTTTCTTAAATGAACATGCCTGCTTGTAATTGTAATACACGGATGGATATAAGATTTATATAATTATATAATTATGGATATAAGATCCGCTCGATTCGGTGAGCCACGAGAGCTCCCTCCCTCCCCCCCCCCCTGCACCCGAGCCTTTCCGCCCACCGAAGCAATGCACTGATTTGGCCCAGTGGTTAAGGCGCTCGCCTCAAATCAACCTAGGTCAAGGTGAATGTGCTTGATTACCGAGGGCCTGGGCTCGAGACCCGCGACGTATCTGAAGCACCTGGACAGAGGTTTGTGTTCTCTTGGGGCGCTATACAAATGACTTTTGCGCACACGCATTTTTGATTAGACAATGGCAGTTCGAGGGTGGGTAATCTACAGCCGATGCGCGGTTTTGCTTAATCTCCTGACAGAAGCGTTGCGGTCATCCATTAAGCTGCGAATGGTGAAAGGAGGAAAGCGGCGGCGCTCTGCTGTGCGGCCAGCGTGCATCGCTCATCGCGTCAGCAGCCCAGAGTCTCGCGCTTACTCGACGCTCCCAGCCTCATGCCGGTCTGCGATCCACCGCTCCTAATATACCCGAGGTGGTGCACCCGCTCTCACTCTCTCTCTCTCTCTCTCTCTCTCTCTCTCTCTCTCTCTCTCTCTCTCTCTCTCTCTCTCTCTCTCTCTCTCTCTCTCTCTCTCTCTCTGTCTCGATGGCGGCGACTATCCACGCTGACTCGCGCTCTCGCCTCTCTCAGGGCAAAGGCAAAATGACCACCTACTGGCTGCTGAGCAAGGAAAACTTTACGAAGGAGCTGCCACCCTGGGATTCGGAAGCCGAGTAAGCAGCCGTCCCAGATGCGCCCTCCTTGACCTTGACCTTGGCATTGATCCGGGACCGCCGCCACACGCGTGTCGCCGTCTTGCTCACCGTTGCAGGTCCCGAGCTGACAACCACGGGTGAGTGATCGCTTAGACAGCTGCCGCCTATGTCCGGGGCTTCGGCTTGATTTGTTAGCACCGCCGCCGAAGCGTCCGGAATCCGGCGCTGGGCATAGCTTACCGGAACGCGCCGTCGCCGACGTCCGCTAGATGCCACCGAGGTGCTCCGCTAGGGGAGCTTCTTGCTCTTGCTCTCTCGCAGACTCTCGTGAGAGCGCTGCAGCTTCCTATCGCGCTTTATAATAGGCTTTCTTCGAAGCTAGGCCATCTGCACTTTCAAGCCGGCTTGCATCTCAGGCCGGAAGCCGGAATTCGCGCGGCCGTGCCGAGGCTTCTCGAGTGTCCGGGCAGCTGCGCTTTCACCGCAGCACCACACCCACGTTACCGTAACGAAGGAGCGAGAGTATTTGCACCCAGGAGAGGCTAGCAATGTCTCCTGGTCGTTGGAGCTAGGACGCAAAAGCTCGCTCTCTGCCTCCAGCAGGAGGCACCGGGCGTCGTAGAAGGATGCCGGGAAGTCGTGCCATCCGGTGGCCCTCCGTAGGCGTAGTTTTCTCAGTCGGTCTCTCGGGATAACCAGAACGCTAGAGAAGTTTCTAGAAACTTAGAAAACTTAAATCTTCTCCCACAGGCTGCTAAGCAGCGACGACCTACGGTTACTAGCCGTAGCAAGTGGCTCGATGGCCCGGGAGGTATAATAATGGTATTGCACTTGATAAAGCCCGTTCGCCCTTCATAACCCAGATAGTGGATTCGGGTTCTGCAGTGGGCGATCCCTTATTGCCAACTATAAAAATGACAATTTCGAATCAGCTAATATATTTTTTTAGTTAGGTACATTTGTAGTCAGCACCGTCTTACCCGGCTGCTCTAGCACAGTACACCAATGAGGCTAAATGAGCAGTGTATCTATGAAAGTCATATATCTATGCATAGGCGTAGTGAGTGGCATCTCTATTGAGGCTTTAGCCCTCCCCCCACACACCACCCATAAGCCTAGTAACTCTCACGGGTAGACGTAGCTATACCAAGGAAGGGCTACGCGGATTAATAATTAAGTAAATCAAATTGAAATCATAGAGTGTAGGATATGTACATAACGTGTTTAAAGGCTTGTCTGCTATGCAGATTCGAGGCGTGTCTCGAGAAGGGGTGACAATTTTTCTAGGTTCGCTAAAAAGGCCGCTGGAGCAGCGCATTTCCCTTGACGTGTGAACGTTCGGCATCGGTTTAAATAGGTCTAAATTGGTTTAAATGGTGTTTTTATTCAAGGGGAATATACATATATTTGAATTTCTAAATAGGTGCACGAGGCCTTCCGGGCAGCGCGCCTTTGGAGGCTCTCCAACTAAAAGGATGTGAATTATTTTTTGTGCATCAGCAAAGGCTTCCGAGTTTCAGCACTTTCGGCGCAGAATTGCAGTTTAAGGTCGTACTTTCTCCGGCCTCTCGGCACAGAGCTAATGGCTTTCCACGAGTATTTTTCGAGTTAAGCAAATGGTCAAAGTGAACGGTTTACATAAGAAAGAGCTACAGTAGCAAGCTTTTAGCGGGGCTGGCGAGATTTTCTTTAGTCTATTTCAATGGAAAGCTTTGCATGAAGCGTTTCAAGGTCGATGTTTTACCCCAAACCACAATCTTGGCAACTCGCTTGATAGGCATGGCGCGTAGATGGCAATGTTAAATAGAATCCAAAAGCATCCCATTTTGTAAACAGAAGTTTTACGCCGCGTTGCCCATTTCCTAATATTCTTGGCTTAAATGTCGTAAGTAGATGCTAAGTCTTTTCAATACGCAGTACACCGGGCCGCGATAGCGCTGGAGGTAAGGTGTCCGGTCTCCACGACAAGAGTCGCTGGTTCGAATCCTGCAGCTGGGCAAGCCTCTATTGCCAACTGCAAGCGGCAGCGCCAGCCGATAAGGCTCTTCTGCCGCTATTCAAAAGAGGCTCTTAAATCAGCTAAGACTTTTAAATCACGTGACCCCGATGAGTGTGCGGGTTCGGGAACGCGTTTAGCTGAAATTTCCTCATAGCAGATATACTCTAAGTACGTGGTTATAATTTTTATTTTTTGATATGGTAGCTATGTTAGCGTAATGAAATTTGATGTTAGTAATTAGACTCTACATGTAGTCCTGGAGCACTTAACAAGCAGATTTTTGTAGCTTAAGGAAAAACGTGCTAATGCGATCTCTCGCAGTGATGCCGGTCTAGCGCTTTTACATGTTACATGGCTGCGTTCTGAGATTCTTGTTTACTTTCCAGTAATAACGTTGCTTGTAAATCCTTTTATACTGTGTCGAGCTTGTTTTACAAGGTAAATTTTCTGAAAATTGTGTAGCCGGAGGGTTTTTAGAAATGCTTTAAGCCTGAAACGAGATTTTCTCTCCTGACACCCAATCTTTCCGGCCATCTTGAGTGGCTGCTTCCATCTACTCGCTACTCACAATGACTGCTATCCTGACCGAGCTGTTTCTTTCGCGTTCTATTCGTTACGTGAGATAGAGTCTGATGGCTGCTTAATTCGCGCCGAAGCCGCTTAAGCGTCGAGGCTGCGCTGTAGAAAACTCTCGGGCGAAACATCCACCCACGTCATTGTGGCTTAGTAATAACAATAAGGATAATGATAGTAATATATTTGCACAGCACCATTTGAGTACCTAATCTCTTTGTATGCAGCATTGTAAAGAAAGCATTACACTGTGGGTAGTTGTAAAATGCTCAGTCTTCGCAAGCATTAGCACACACACAAGTCATAAGGTCCTAGCAAATTCTGGGAAGAACATGAAAGTTTGTAGCTTCGTTTAAAAGGCCGTCAAGGCTGTTATGTCATGACGTCAGTCAGAAGTGAATTCCAGGTTTTGGGATCATAAAAAATACACCCATGGTCACCACAAAAGATTTAAGTTTTTCTCGAGGCACAGCTAAACGGCTTGATTGGGAGGAGTGGTTGTACGTTGCCTAGCAACGCATGGGATGTAGCTCAAGTAGATAGGCACGAGCCAGAGAATAAAGGATCTTAGAGTAAGTGACAAAATTTTGAATTAAATCCACTAGCACATGGAAATCTGGTGTATGTAGGTGAGAAGTGGAATAATTATAATAATAACCGCTGCGACTCTCACAGAGAAGAGAAGCAGATAAGTTTGGCTCCAAGTTTTTTAACTAGCTGTAAGCACCTTATTTCACACACAGCAAGACCAGCAAGTAGTGGGTTACATAAGTCAACACGTAAGGTTACAAACGCATGTGCCAACTTGTATTTTGCATTTCTGCTTAAGCAAGCACGAACTTTTCCACCGTTATGCCGCTGAAAGTCGTCAAGTCGAGAGTCAGATCGACTTGACTGTGGATTTGATGTAGTCATACTAATAATAATAATAACAATAATAATAATACACTTTATAAAGTGCCCTCAGAGAACTTAATCTCTCTCTAGGCGCTTTACATTTGCTGCAAAGGGAAATGCAATTGAATGGTGAGTAAAATCATGCTTGATAAACGAACAAAATGAATAACACGGTTAGGGGTGACATTATAGGGTCAGCATGCAAATGTGGTTAGTGGAAGCATGCACAGTGTCAGCACGCATAAGCACGTCGTCTAGAGAAAAGTCGGATTTTGCAACAGAACATCCAGAACCCGTAATGCAGGTGCTAGGAATTATTAAGACAGAGTGGTATTAGAGTTATAGGTTTTCCAATTTCGGAGTCAAGCTAGGTTTTCCCGTAATTAGATAGTTCTTTTTATCTTCCGTAAATTTGACAAACTTTGAGACCAAGCAAGTGCGAATGTCAGCGATACACGCTGCTAGGGAGTTGGGAGAGTTTGATGTGTTGTAAGACTGGTGGAAATCAAGGCATAGGTATGGCTATGCTTCATTTGCATAGAATTGAAAGCCTACATGGAGCTTGCCGATTACAACGGCAAAGACGGGAGTACAAATTATAAAAATAAGCGGACCAAGCTCAGAGCGGTGGTGTACCCCGTACTCTGGAGGCTTGTCAAGTGAGGATTGTCCATTGGTATCAATAGTCAAGAGTGCCCCGCTGAGATATGACCAGTACCATTTCAGCGAAGTACAATTAATGCCATGGTGAGATGAGAGACGCTCGAAAGGGTCTTGTGATCAATTGTATTAAACTCTGTCGATAAATCAAGCTAAATAAGCATGGATACTTTATCTGACTCTGCAATCCTAAGAAGGTCGTTCTATACGCGCACCAATACTGACTCTGTGGAGCGATTAGCCCTAAAACCAGGTTGGAACTCGCTTGCTATGTCTGAATTTTTCATGTAAAAGTTTGATCGTCAGCCGCGACTCCTTACAGCGTCTTAATTGGAATGGCAGTAGCGCCGAGCTGATTTGGTACAGCCGTTAAGGTGCTCGCCTCGACTAGGCTCTGGCTGAGGTCGTGGGCTCAAGCCCTGAGACATATGTGACACGCCTGAATAGAGATTAAGTTCTCTTTTGGTGCTATACGAATGAATTATATTTATATATAGGAGCCTGGGCGGGAGTTGTTTATGTTTTACTGTCTAGATGCTGCCTTTCTAATAAGGTGTCTGACAGGCAGCCTTTTCAAAGCGACGAGACCAGAGGTTAAGGACATATTTATTATGTTTATAATGCATCGCATCAGCAAAGATATGTATTGTAGAAGTATGACAACGGGATAATAATCTAGAGGGCTAGGAGTCTCCTTTGACTGGGAGATTAATTTCAGGGTGAGGCGACTCACTCGTGGTCGCCTTGAATGCAGACATTAAGGTGCTGCACGGAGTTGAGGAAGGGGAGTGCTCCGGGGGGGGGGGGGGAGGTTACTGAGGGATGTGCGCCTAGTGGGGATGGACTTTATGATCTTGTTTATCTTACTGATAAAGAAGCTTGAAAGGCGATCTGCTGGATCACCGCAATGATCACTTGGCAAACTGGCTAACCTGGGAGTTAACACGGGAGCGGTTAAGCAAATGGTTGATGGTTGACATCAGCATGGTTTGAATTGTGCATCTTTTTGCTATTCAGCAATATTTTTCTTGGAGATAGACTTGGCCTTGGCTAGGCCAGATCGGTACGATCTAGAGAAGTCCTCCTATGCCTATCAATGGACAGTCAGCCCTGATCGTTTCCACGCTTTCTCAAGCTTGCAGAAGAGTTGACCTAGCTCGTTTAATTAGTAGACAATTAGCAGACCTGGCTAGCTAGTTTAATGGTGAATTTATAGATTCGTAGCTAGAGCAGCTCTGCCTCGGGCGCCCGTCTTGCTGTCACTGTATCTTGGCGGCTACCTCGTGAGACTTACAACCTTCCTTCATAAGTTTTCCTCGTAAGAGGTGCCGCTAACCCTCCCCCGTACGAATATGGTAGCTTCTCTAAAATAAACAGGAAATCTTTTGTCTGGAATCACGGAAGCTAGAAATTGAACGCCGCACGTGCGATAC
This sequence comes from Cristatella mucedo, assembly GCA_009760855.2. NCBI lineage: Eukaryota > Metazoa > Bryozoa > Phylactolaemata > Cristatellidae > Cristatella > Cristatella mucedo. Next base: position 107,363 of record WPIO01000004.1, on the reverse strand, counting down.
CCGGATGCGGACTGTTCCGCCATCTCTCGAAAATATTTGGCACTCGCAATTCCTGGAGCCTTGAGCTGAGCCCACAGAGAATGCATCCGACCGCGCCGCCCCCTTCTTCGCGCGGTAAATTCCGAAGGAATTCACAACGGTCCACCTCAGAAGACCGACCTCGAAGAAGCCCTGCGAATGCGATTGTCGCCAAGTCGCTCTCTATGCCCTCCCAGCAGCACCGCCCCGGAAGCCAAGTGGCAGGATGAGGCGACCGGGCCTCTTCGAGCGGGCAAAATGGCCGATTGGGAAGCAGAGCAGCACCACTTCCGCCGCGGCACTCAGCATTCGGCCGGGCCGGCGTCGTCGTATGTATCTCCGTCCGTCTGTAATTCCACAAAGCCACAAAGACTATGTGGGTGCTACGCTGGAGTTTTGTCTAGCGTACTCACAGCCTAAGCGGCATACGGCACGCATTCGGTAGCCAACAGACTTCGTCTCACGTAACGAAGGGAAAGTGGGAAGCATGGCAGAGTCAGGAGAGAAGTTGAGGTAGTAAGTAGCACTGAAGTAGCAGCTCAGGACCGCTGAAAAGGATGAGCCGTAGTCGGCAGCAGGAGCGTAGTTGTCGTTGCGTAAGAATCGCAAAGATTATAGCTGCTGTTTCGCTGCGGCAGCCGCAGCTCGCCGGAGCCTCGCGTTGAGGATTCGAGGTTCGCAGCCATGAAAGCGCGGCCTTTGGCTGCAGCCAGTCGCGAGTTCTGAAGCTTGTCCTCTGTCATTTGTCTGCCTGTCTGCTTGTCATCTACGGCTTGTCTGCTTGTCCTCTTGGCCGCTGCGGTTTTTGCGAAAGCGCGGCTTTTGGCTGCAAGCAGACACGAAGTCTGCCTGCAGTCCGCTTGGCCACTCTGATCTTTTCCTAAAGCCCTAAATCTTTTCCTAAAGCCCTAAATCTTTTCCTAAAGCCCTAAATCTTTTCCTAAAGCCCTAAATCTTTTCCTAAAGCCCTAAATCTTTTCCTAAAGCCCTAAATCTTTTCCTAAAGCCCTATATCTTTTCCTAAAGCCCTAAATCTTTTCCTAAAGCCCTAAAGCGAAGAGCGACAGCAGAAGCGGCTCTCTGGGCGGCTCTCTAGAATAGAAGCAGCATTAGCGGCGGCGAGCGGAGGAGAACCGCCGTAAGCCAAGGAGCGCCGGGAGGCGCCGGGAGGCGCCCGAGTCGACGCGAGACGCCCGAGTCGTCGTCGTCGCTCGCTCACTGCGGTAGTAAAACTCGAGAGCAGTGTGGGACGCTCGCTCGAAGCAAAAGTCTCGAGTCGCCAAAGCTTTTTCTTGAAATTGAGATTTTTTTTCTGCAAGCTCGCAGTCATGAGAAATCGCACGGGACTTGACGAGGCCCGTAAGAGTAGGAGGAGATGCAGCGCTTGCATGCTGTGGCGCTGCAGTAGTAGTTCAGCAAGGTCGAATGAGCAGCCAGCGTCGCGATGGCTGGATGACTCGTTGGCTAGGAATCGGAAGGAATTGGCTTGAGCGTATGAGCGGCTCGACCTCGAGACGAAAACGCTTCTTTGCTTGCGGCCTCATTTCCCTACGCCTCTGTGCGACTCTGGGTCTCAGCGACCGATGTTAAAAGGAAATCTGACGACCGAGGTCGTGGGCTTGAGTCCTAAATAGAGATTAAGTTCTCTTAGGGCGCTATACAAATGAATTATATATTTATATACATATAATATAATGCAAATGTATTTATGCCTGAAGACGCTGAAGATGCCGCCTTGCTCAATCCTCGAGCGGCTAGGTCGGCCGATCGCGTCCGAGCTCAATTGGCCGCTAACTCAAGGCGGTCAGCCAGTTAATTGCTCCCGCTTTCGCTTTCCCTGGAGAGCGCATTGCGGTCGACTAGGCAGGGTAATTACTTGACCAGGTGTAGCGTGCTGAACTTCTTGCAAGTTGCTTTGCCGCTTTGTGACTCCTGTCTTCCGCATCCGGCGGTGGAGGAGCCATTCGAGACGAAATCGCTCGTGCCATTGTTCGCCCGTTTCTGCCAATGTGCCTCTCGGCCTCTAAGAAATTAAAAGCCATTGTGGGCGAGCGAGGTATTTAGGTCAAGCGTGGTGTAAGCGATCGACCGCTCGCACTGGCTGAACTGCCCCCAGCACGAGGTGCACGGTGGTGCTTCGCGGGCTCTTCGGAACTCGAAAGTCCCTACCCCGTTGGCTCTGTCACAACGTTCAAAATGTATCATCCGCTTTTGCATTTGACAATCCCGCAGAAAACCGTGCCCGTGAGAGGGCTCTGCCCTGCCGCAGCGGTGTCATCTGCCCGGGGCCCCCCCCGTCTGCCTGCCGCACCTCCGAGGCGCCCCCCCCTTTCACAGCCGCTGCAATTTTTACCGTACGGTCTCTCTGTCCGAGAAAGACTTCGCTCAATACACACAACGGGACGTCCATATTGTCACCTTCGACGACGGTTGATCTCCAAAGGATTTTTTTACATACTTCTAGCAGAGCCTTCGATCGTTGTTGGTGTCCTATCATTGTTGACGTCCGATCGCTGCCGGCGTCCGATCATCGCCGATGTCCGATCACGGTCTATTTCTGACGTTGGCAGCTTCTCGTGGCTCTTGACCTTGCCAGGGCGACTCCTTACGTGCTAGCCATATGTAGTTACTGTAACTGGCTACTACCAAGGCTTCCACTGGCAGAATGCCGACACTTTGGCCCGAACATCGGCGCAGCTATCAGATTTCCCATCAAAGCTGAGAATGTGCCAACGAGCCCAACTCTTGTAAGGGACTTCGGTGAATTTCCGGGGATCGCATAAGATGCGGGAGACCGGTATTCTCACATTTTCTTTCAGTGCCCGCCATGGTTAAGCTTCTGCCGCGCCCTGCAATGCAGTGCCGTCGTGGGCCATGCCGTGCCGTGCAGCGATTGGTTGCACCGTGCTGTTCGGTGATTGGCCGTGCCGTGCCGTGCGGTGATTGGCCGCGCCGTGCCGTGCGGTGATTGGCTGCGCCGTGCCGTGCGGTGAATGGCTGCGCCGTGCCGACTTGCTGTTATTGTAATCGCCTACCGATGCGCTCGCTCTGATAAGTACGGCGGGCTAGGTAGACGTTCTTCTCTCCCTTCCAGACTTTTAGTAACACGTGTTTTCCTTACAGAGCTCAGACTCGCGACCACGATTTCATCCTCTGACAAAAGGGTCTTTGAATAAATTTACTCAAAGGCAACCTCCATTTCCACCCACTTTTCGTAAATGCATTCATTTGCATGAATGCACCGTAGCTATCACGTCACGCCACTTCGTTGTAAGCTGGCTGGCTATCGAGTATTGCTTCGACATTCAAATTCTCTCTCTCTCTCTCTCTCTCTCTCTCTCTCTCTCTCTCTCTCTCTCTCTCGCTTACAGGTCGCTTCACTCGTTTGCAGCAGCCTACTTTGCCTTGACCTTCTTGTTCCTCAAGCCTGTCGAAATGCCCGCTCTTTTGCTGTCTGTCACCTCGGTGCTCCTCATACTTAAAGAAATGTCTAAGTCGTCTGACATTGAGTTCCTATGCGCCGAAATTCTGGAGCTCTCTTTCGGCTTCCGGTACCACCTGCATCGGCTGAGTATCCTTTATGTCTCAACTCGAGACGCTATTGTGTACCGTTCGTCTTACTCTGCGCCCCGTTTGTGCGTAACGTTTCCTTTTCTTCCTGCGTTTCTTTCACCCCCGTTTTTCGCTGCTTTCGCGAATCTTCGAGTCCGTGAGCGCTACTAATCAGAGGTCCTACTAATCGGAAGTCCTGTATATGTTCAGTTTGTGTAAGCATGATACCATGCATGCCACTAACCCCATTAGCTATTGCAACGAGCTGCAAAGCGCCTGGATAGAGATTTAGTTGTCGTAGCGAGCTATTCAAAAGACTTTCTTATTTTATATTTATCCTCAGCTTCTGCTTTAGTTTGCTACAGCCAATAAGTTGGTCTGTAAATCCAAGATATTTTGCATTGCAGACCGTTGCTGAACTAACGTATTGACCAATACGAACACGTTGCACAACTCTCTCTGTCTCTATCTGCCGCACAGAAATTGAAAATCAAAATTAATCCAAGAAAATTTTCCAAATCCGCGCTCGGTAGGTTGATTTGACAACTTCCACAAACAGTACAGAGGAAACGATTACTGTAAAGAAAAGAACGCATCATAGTAGAACATATCTTATACCATTCTTGACAAACGAAAATTCGACCTACGGCTACTTTTCCGGTCTCTATTTATTTCGTAAGTCTGGGGCTTACTGTACTTACAAATACACTCATTCCAAACTCGCGGCTGCGTGAAAGCGGCTGACGGCCGACGAAAGCCGCTCTGGTAGTGGACTACCGGCTTTAGAGCGCTCGCTTTAGTGCGCTCGCTGTACAGCGCTCGCCCGTGAAGCGCCCCGAGCCACTCCCGCAGGCACTGGACGCTCGCCGCCGCTGGCAGCAAGTGCGATCGCGTAGGCTGCTTCTCCGCTCCCCTTGCCGCTCCTTCAAAAGTATCGCAAGATCTCTCGAGCCAAAATTGACCACTCTGCAGCAGTCGTTACGGCCGTATTTTCGCTGCTTACGTCCCAGGCTGGCATCAATCCTAGGCGAAGACAAGCTTAAGGCGTTCATGAGCCAAAACCACGTGGGCTCCGTCGCTGGTATCAGCGGCGGTGGCGGCGCCCATGCACAGGACGAGGCTGCTGCCGGCGCGCAGCAGCTTCCCGCCGAGGCGAAGCAGCCGCCGCTGCAGTCGTCGTCGGGGCCGACCGCAGTCACGCTCGCAACCGGTCAGCCTTCACCGCGCGCTCTGCCGCCGGTCGTCGAAACGGCTGTTCCCGAAATGAACGACCCCGCCGCTGCCGCAGCCGTGTCTCATGCGGACGCTAGATCGGGACGGCTGGATGCTTCAGCGTCGCCAGCACTGCCGCTCCGACCTCCGACCTCCGACTCGGGGCTGAGCGGCTCGGACGGGGCGCCGTCTGGCGGCGGCGGCGGCAGCCCGGCTGCGCGCGCCTGCCGTTCGCCGAGCAACCAGGGCCGTCCTCCCGGCTCGGCCACGTGGACGGTGCACGTGAGCCCAGCGCCGTGCTCGCCAGCGGGCGACCGCAGGCCGAGCGACCTCTGAGTCCGATCGGCTCGACCGTCGTCGCTATCGGGAGCAGTCGAGGTGATGACTGGACTCGACAAGCGGCGACAGAGAATGAGATCTGGCGCGCGAGGGCGTGGATCTCGGTCTCGAGGAGTTCTACCGGAGCGCCCTCGAAGACCGCCGCCGCCGTGAGTCGGCGTCGGCGTTCAGTCCTTCGCGAGGCGCCCCGCCGCCTCGGCGTGCGACTGGTTCGACGGTAGTGGCGGAGGCGACGAAGGAGTTTTGATCGTTTCGACGGCCGAGTCGTTAGACCTTACAACGTACAGCGGCCGGCTAGGAGCGAGCGGCTCCTTCGACCAGCATCGACGTCGCAGCATCGGAGGCGAATCGGCTGCGAACTGGGTTAACCACGGTCCTGCGACCTGCAACGTGACGAGCTCATCTTTTGCCGGCTTCACACCGGCGGCGAGCTGATGGCGGCAGCTGATCCACGACCCTCGTCGACCTGACAGTCTCGAGAACGCTCGCGTGCGCTCAGCTCTCGAAGCAGCGCCAAAAGTCGGACGGCTCTTGCGAGAAGCTCGTTTTGCTGCTCGCGAGAGCCGCCTCGAGAAGTTCTTGTCAGGCGCCGACTCGCCAGGAGCCACAGCGATTCTTGTCGGGCACCGGGTTCGGGAGGAGGGGGCGAGCCGGGAGGCGGCCGTCGTGCCGCCGATCAAAACGCAGCTCCCCACGGTGTGGCCTATTTAGCCTTCAGTAAGTTTATGCGCGAGTTAATGTACGAATACAAGCTCGGACGGACCGCCTGCGAGAAGCATTAGCCAAACGAGCAGGTGTGGTTGGCCAAGGCTTGTGAAAACGAAGGCGTCAAAACGGGACACGAGGTTTGCCTACCCAGTCCGCCAGTGTGCAAAAGAGGGCGACCGGATATCGGCCGCTGGCCCCTCCCCCAGTTCGGACTGTGCCTCGCTTCGCATGCGTGGCATCGGTCCGACAGGAGCCGCCACCCGGCTTTACAGAGCCGTGAAAAAGAGGGCGTGGCCAGCACGAACCGCTGCTACCGCAGCGGTTCGTGCCGGCCTCACCTGATGATTCGTTCTCTCGTGCATTCTAGGAGGGATTGCTTCAAATTCCAGAAAACGAGTGAACGACATCTCGCGAGGAGACACCACCTCCTCGTTCTGGGGCGTCGGTTAGACTTAGTTCTTTAGCTCGACAGTTTCGTTTGAGTCAGTTCAGCTCGATGCTCTCGCGAGACCGTGTCGCGACCGTCTTAGCTCGAGCGAGCTAGAGCCTTCGGCGAAGAACGCCACACTCGCCAAAGGAGGCAGCGGTTCGCAGCTGCGCAGCTGAGGACTGACTCACTGTCTCTTGTGACTCATGTGCATGGACCCTATTTACATCAAGGGTCGTACCCTCAACAAAATTCTCTCATACAACTGCCCTTTTGTTCAGCACCAGTTATTACAAAATCCTGCTTATCTGACCAAATGCCGATCTCATTCAGTCTACAATGTATGCCCTCCTCTTCATCCTCACCTAACATCACCTGGGAATCGCGAAACCTCAAGATTCTTGGCATCGATGCTGTCCGTGCGAGAATATCTGCTTGGCGTGAGCTGCTCAACTCCCCTTCCGATCTGTCATCGTTGGTAGATTACTACAACACGATACTAGCTGACATGCTCGACGAGTTTGCACTTCTGACTACGCGAACTGTTCGCCCTCGCCCAGATGGCCCATAGTTTACCACATCTATTAAACTAGCTATGTCTACTACGCGCCAGCTGAAAGCGTATGCAAGAGATCAGAACTGACTGTCCATCGACAGTACTTACGAGAACTGCTGTGATCATAACAATATATCCTAGCAAAGACCAAGTCTAGCTTCTATAAAAAAAAACATTGTTGATTCACTGACGCATAATCCAAAAATGCTGATGTCGTCGATCAACCATCTCCTCAACCTCGCTCCCAGGTTAGTCTCTTACCAACTGATCCCTGCGGTGATCTAGCTGATCGCATCTCTACGTTCTTTGTCAAGACTACAGACAAGATCAGAGAGTCCACCGTAAGATGGCAGCATCCGCCGTGGAATGCTGTCCCTCAATTCCATGCAGCACTTTAATGTCTAAATTTAAGCAGGCCTCTAGTGACCTCGTCCTGCAGTTCATATCCCAATCGAACAATATGCGTCAGGTGATGTCCCAGCACATTTCAAAAAGGCTGCAGTCAGGCCACTACTCAAGAAAGCGACACTAGACCAAGAGAACTTTGCAACTTCCGCTCACTCACCCTTCTACCGTTCCTATCAAAGATACTGGAACCAGTCGTGGCAGACCATCTGAACTCATATATTGAAACTTCAAACCTAGCTAGTAAGTTCCAGTCTGGTTTTAGAGCTAATCACTCCACAGAGTCAGAAGTACTTCGGGTGTACAACAACCTACTTAGGAATGCAGACATAGGTAGAATATCTCTAATTGCTGTGCTCGATCTTTCGGTAGCTTTTGATGCCATCGATCACCAAGTCCTTCCCATCTCGTCTGGGCACCACTGGCATTGCACTTCAAAGGTTTAGATCCTATCTCAGTAGGAGACTCCAGAGTATTTATGTGGGTGGACAAAGATTATCCAAGGAACCTCTAAAATATGGTATACCTCGGGGCTCCGTGCTTGGTCCAGCTCTTATCACGATTTATACTCTTCCTCTTGCCGATGTGATTGCCAAGCACAACCTAGACCTTCACTTCAATGCAGATGACACTCAGTTTTACCTTTGCTTAGATCCCTCTCTCAACTCCCCTGCTGCATGTATTGGTGACATCCGCACATGGATGGCATCAAATTTTCCTAAATAGAATGATGATAAAACCAAGTTACTAGTTATGGGCAATCCAACTATGATTCAGAAATTGGAAAGGCTGACGCTCAAAATCGGCTCCGCCAGCATATCTTCTGTTGAATCTGCACGAAATCTAGGCGTCATGTTCCATAGTGACATTTCATTAGACAACCACATCAACTCCACATTCAAGTCTGCCAACTTTCAGCTACATAAAATTGCTAAAATACAGCTTGTTTAGACAGGGATACCGCATATAAATTGGTCCATGCATTTGTGAATCCCGTCTTGACTTCTGTAACTCACTGCTTGCTGGCCTACCTGCCGGTGCACTCAAGCCTTTACAGCTGGTGCAAAACTCTGCAGCTAGGCTTGTCTGTCGTGAGCGTCGCAGTTTCCACATCACACCACTTCTCGCCGACATGCATCGGCTACCAGACAAACAACGCATCGACTTCAAGGTTTTGCCACTCACTTTCAGATCCCTCCATTATTTTGCTCCAGCCTACCTATCAGATCTATTCTCCCACCAGGTCAAGCATCGTACCCCGTACTTTTCGGAATCTAACTGTTTACTCATACCTCGTGCAAATATCAAATCCTTTGGAGACCGTGCCTTTAGTTTGTATGCTCTCAAAGCCTGGAACTCATCCCGACTTGCGTCACGGCATCTCCTGACTTGACAACATTTAAAAAGAAACTAAAAGCGCACCTATTTATCACAGCTTCTAGTGGGTCCCTATGATTCATTCTGTATGTGCCTGTGCGTGCTGACACTGTCCATGCTGCAACTAACCATACCTTCATACCGACCCTGTGTGAATGAAGCCATGATGGCTGGCACATTTGGTAAGGTGATTGCTTCCACGACCTCGGAAAGAACCGGCTAAATCAGCTCGTATTTCACCCATAACCATGTTCATTCTTGTTGTTTTTCGAGCATGCTACCACTAACCATTCGATCGTGCTTCCTTTGCAGCAATTGTAAAGCGCCTAGAAAAAGATTGAGTTCTCTGAGGGTGCTTTATCAATGGTATTATTTCTATCATTATTATTATTTATTATTATTGGATCTAGGCCAGCCGCTAGCTTGGCAGACGGCAGCTCGGCTTCGGTCGTCTCTGCCGATGCGGAAGTGCAATCGGGCAGTGTACTGCGCCTGCGCCGCTCAGATCTCCTCGCCGAGGCTTCGCTAAGCGAAACGCTGCTGCTCTCTGCTGGCTCTCGCCTTTCGCCAGCTCGACGTTCGCTCGCTCGCCTCTCTATCCGTCGCTCTCAGCTCGACGCCGCTCCGCGAGGGGTGCGTCTGGCCTAAGGAAAGACCCTGCGCACGTCATCCCTAACCATGTTATTCGTGTTGTTTATCAAGCACGACATCACTCACCATTCGACCGTGCTTCCTTGGCAGCAAATGTGGGTGCTTTATCGAGTGCAATATTGCTATTCTTATCATAATTATTGTTATTAGAGAGACGCAAAAAAGTTCGTCTGCCGCAGCCTCGCGCAGGGAGCTCTGGCGAGCATCTTCCCTTTCTAGAGAGCTAGCTAGCTAGCGTCGCTACCGAGCGACTCCTTCGAACGATCGGCGTGGATCGGGCCGCTCAGTCCCTGCCGCTGCCCCTGCCCCTGCCGCTGTCCCTGCCGCTGATCCTGCCTCTGCCGCTGCCGCTGCCCCAGCCCCTGCCGCTGTCCCTGCCGCTGCCCCTGCCGCTGCCGCTGCTCCTGCCTCTGCTGCTGCCCCTGCCCCTGCCCCGGCCGCTGCCCCGGCCGCTGCCCCGGCCGCTGTCCCTGCCGCTGCCCCTGCCGCTGCCCCTGCCGCTGCTCCTGCCGCTGCCCCTGCCGCTGCTCCTGCCGCTGCTGCTGCCCCAGCCCCGGCCGCTGTCCCGGCCGCTGCTCCTGACCCCGTTCGAGTGCCGTGAGCCTTTCAAAGTTATTTTCTTTCGCTTTTTTTCGTTCGTTGTCGATTTCTCTGGACCTTGGCGACGTTCGCGTCTTCGAGCCACAAGTTTTCCCGCAGTGGGTGCAATTAAAAACGCGGCCGTGAAAAGGGAGAGAAACAGCGAGGGAATTTGCGCTCAGGAAGCAAACCAAACATTTTCGCTCAGCTTCTTTCGTTCTTGCGTCGCTACTGCATCCACACTCGTTGAGCGTGCCTTCATTTCTTACAAGCATCGTTCCGAGGCTGCAGTGCAGATGCAGCCCCGACGTTCGCCACAGTCAGTGCAAGCGTCGGAAGTCACGGCTGACTCGCTATCTGACGCTGACAAATTGGATGAGAGCCCGCGTGAATGTATAGACGCGAAATGCAAAACGCATTTCATAGTTGAAGATTTGGTTTCACTCGAACAAGAAGTTCGATAAAAAGTGGGAAAGTGCCAAAACTTAATAGCGGTCAATACGGAGTAAAAAGAGCAAACCGTGCAGACTATATGCTTAGCTTTCCCAATAATGGAAAAAATTAAAGGACGTTTGTTTCTTTCTGTGTAATTATATAATTAAAGGCTATTGTGAAATATTTTGAATTTTTCTTCCTAAAAAGGCGAAGCTACAATAAGACGAAACTGAAAAATTGCTTGCCACCTGGGTAGCCTCACCAGCTAGGTCAATAAATACGTATATATATATATATATATATATATAGAGAGAGAGAGAGAGAGAGAGAGAGAGAGAGAGAGAGAGGAGACATAAGAAAGTAAAAAGCAAAGCTTAGCTGATCCAACAGCCGCATTTAAATAGCGGAAGAAGAGCGTTAGTGACTAACACCCCCACTTGCATTGGCTAATGCAAGATCCGCCTGCTGTAGGACTCGAACCCACAACCCACTGAGGTATGAAGCACAAGCACACCATGCCCCAGGTCTTAGATCCGGGAGCGTTGTCGGAGCCAGGATTTTAATCTAGGGACGAGACCTGCACATATTTCCAACATCAGATTTCTCTCCGTTAAATTTAAATCGTGCAAAACTTGGGATTCTTGCAATTTTATATCGCATTAGTTAACATATAAAATGGTTGGTAATTCCTTTAAAGAACTGCTGCTTACTAAGATATAGTACATATATTTATTGGAATCGGCAAGCAGCTTTAAATTGAGCGCTTACGTAATTATTTTCAATCTCTACATCGTGCTACTTTAAGCTTGAGCTACTTCTAGACAGTCAAGAGATTTCGTACAGATAAGAACTCCCTCAAAATTTCCTGGCCTCATTACATACATAGGAAGCATTATATTTACTTCCGATCAACCCCTCAAAAGCATCCTTGCAACTCCCAAGAGGAGAGAGCATGATGTAGCAGTGAACTCGTGATTCCAGTATGCTTTTGTGTGCAAGAAAAAGCAGTCAAAGTGCAGTTTTATTGACCATTTCTGCCTTACTGGATAATTCAAATTATCGAGTTTTTCAAATTAAGTTTAGTAGTTATCTTGCAAATTGATCACTCTAGCTCTCAAAGGATAACTTTTGATTAAACAAAGAAATATTTTGTCCAACCGTCAAATATTTGCGTAGGGTACCATTCATTAGAGAAACAAATCTGAAATAGGATCGGAAAATTTTAAGATTTTTATGTTAACACAAAAACAAATTTTCAAACCATGTCTAACCCAGAGATAAACCGGAGTCTGTAAATAAAATAATTATCGATCTCTGCCATACATGCGACTTGCGTCGTAACTAGTAAAGCCTTGATACGTTTAGCTGAATGTTTGCAGCTGGTAAAGTACACGATTGCGACTTTTAAACCGCTTCAGTTACAGTGACATGCTGTGCCTTGTAAGTTTCATAGTTTAGCCCATGCTTCATGGATCAACATGAAATTTGGAATTTATTTTCAGTTAAAGCTTGTCTTTATTTAAGCAGGTCACTAGTAATCTCGTTCTGAAGTTCACATCCCAATCAAAAAAGACAACAAGTCCTCGGGATCCTTTTCCCACTGCCCTGCTCCTACGGTGCATTGATCTGCTGCTGCCATGCATAACTAATATCATTAATATGTCATTAGCCTCAGGTCATGTCCCAGCACCTACAAAAAAGCTGTAGTCAGGCCACTTCTCAAGAAAGCGACACTGGACCAAGATAAAATGAGCAACTACCACCCAGCCTCAATTCTACCATTCCTATCTAAGACACTGGAACAAGTTGTAACGGACCAGCTGAACTCATATCTTGAAACTTCAAACCTTGCTAGCAAGCTTCAGTCTGGCTTTAGAGCTAATCACTCCACAGAGTCAGCATTGCTTACAGTGTACAACATCCTAATTAGGAATGCAGATATATGTCGAGTGTCTCTACTTGTTTTGCGCGATCTTTCGGCAGCTTTTGATGCCATCGATCACAAAGTTCTTCTAGAGTGCCTCTCATCTCGCCTGGGCATCACTAGCACTGCTCTGGTTCAGGTCCTATCTCAGTGGAAGACTCCAGAGCATTGACGTGAATGGACAAAGATCATCTGAGGTACCTCTGAAATATGGGGTACCTCAGGGCTCCATGCTAGGTCCGGTTCTTTTCAAGGTTTATACTCTCCCTTTTGCTGATGTGATTGCCAAGCACAATCTAGGCTTTCACTTCTTTGCGGATGACACTCAGTTGCACCTTTACTTTGATCCCTCCCAGCCTTCGAGCACCTCGAATTCTCTCAACTCACTTGTTGCATGTATTAATGCTATCCGCACATGGATGGCAGCAAATTTTCTAAAACTAAACGATGATAAAAAATAACTTACTAGTTATGGGAAACCCAGTGTGATTCAGAAATTATAAAGGCTGACGCTCAAAATTGGCTCTGCCAGCATATCTCCTGTTGAATCAGCTCGAAATCTAGGCGTCATGTTCCAAAGTGACCTCTCGTTAGACGACCACATCAGCTCCACAGTCAAGTCTGCCTACTTTCAGCTATATAGAATTGCAAAAGTTCGGGTTTGTTTAGATAAGGATACCACGTCTAAGTTGGTCCGTGCATTTGTGACATCCTGTCTTGACTTCTGTAACTCACTGCTTGCTGGCCTACCGGCATGTGCAATCAGGCGATTACAGATGTTGCAAAACTCTGCAGCTAGGCTTGTCTGTCGTGAGCGTTGAAGTTGCCACATCCTACCACTTCTCGCCGACCTGCACTGGCTACCAGTTAAGAAACGGATTGACTTCAAGGTTTGGTCGCTCACTTTTAGGTCACTTCATTCTTTGGCTCCAGCCTATCTCTTAGATGTACTCCCCCATCAGGCCAAGCATCGTACCACCCGACTTTCGGAATCCAACAGTTTACCACTGCCTCGCACAAACCTCAAATCCTTAGGAGATCGTGCATTTAGTTCGTATGCTCCCAAAGCCTGGAACTCCCTCCCGACTTGCGTCAGAGCATCCACTGACTTGATCACATTTAAAAAGAACTTAAAAACACACTTATTTAGGACAGCATTTATTGGGTCTCCGTAATTCGTCCTTCATGTGCTTATGCGTGCTGACTCTGTCCATGCTGCCACTACCCACATTTGCATGCTGACCCTGTGCATGTCACCCCTAACCATGTTATTCATGTATATCAAGCATGATATTACTCACCATTCAATCGCGCCTCCCTTTGCAGCGAATGCGAAACGCCTAGAAAGAGATTGAGTTCTCTGAGGGCACTTTATCAAGTGCATTATTATTGTTATTATTATCTTTATCATTGTATATCCCTGCCGGATGGTATGTTTGATTTCGGTTCGAAGAATATTGCTAGGCCTGTCTACGATCACAGAAAATAAAGCTCAATTATATTTGATTACATTTATAGCAATATTTATTCAACAAAAATCACAAGAAACTTGCTAAGTTCTGCAGTGATGTATAAACACAGCGAAGCACAGCGAAGCATCCTTTGGAATTTCACTCAGATTTTGAGTAATTTTTTACGTGCGAAAATAATCGTTATAAGTTGCATAAAATACGTGGATTCGTAAATTTTATTTGTATCAATGTTGTTTCCAGTTTACTTTCGGTTCAATCCGTTTCGTGTGGGGGTCAGGTGTCAGACACGAGAAGGGTCACCTGTGGAGTCCCTCAAGGGTCTGTACTTGGTCCCTTGCTGTTCTCCATTTATTCACAACCTCTGGGAAAAGTGATTAAGGTCCATGGAATAGGATATCACTTCTATGCTGACGATACTCAGTTGCATTTGTCAATTAAACCGTCAGAATCTGCTGCAGCAACTGAGAAACTGAATGCTTGCCTTGCCGATATTCGATCCTGGATGTCGGAAAACTTCCTGAAATTAAATGACGATAAAACCGAACTGCTGCTCATAGGACACCCTAAGCGTGTGGCTGGATTAAAAGGCTTTGCTCTTCTAATAGGTGATGCTATTGTGCGACCTTCACCACGTGCTCGTAATCTAGGTGTCGTGTTCGACAGCTGCCTCAATTTCAAAAGCTTCATTCAAAAGACTACCTCTACAGCTAGCCACCACATCCGATCCCTATCCAAGATTAGAAGCTGTCTCCCACAGTGGCTTGTAAAAAAATTTAATTAGCTCTTTAGTTCTGTCTCGGCTTAATTATTGTAATTCCCTTTTGGCTGGGCTACCAAAGAAAGCTATTGTGCCACTACAGCGGACTATGAATATGGCTGCAAGGCTGGTCTTCAAGTTCCAGCGGTTTGAGCACGTGTCACCTCTGCTGAAAGAGCTAGGATGGTTGCCGGTTGAGCAAAAGATCAGAGCAAAGTTCTTACGGTGACCCACAATGCCCGCTACGGCTTGGCTCCATCGTACCTAGCTGAACTGCTGCATCAGTTTCAGCCTGTTCGCGCCCTCAGGTCATGTGTGGACAATAAATTAGCTGTCTCTTTCCTCCGCTTGAAGACAGTTGGCGACAGAAGCTTTAGCTCTGCAGGTCCTAGACTGTGGAACTCGCTTCCACAATTCTTACGCAACGACAACTACTCACCTACTGCCGACAATGGCTCATCCTTTTCAACAGTCCTGAGCTGCTACTTCAATGCTACTCACTACCTCAACTGCTCTCCTGACTCTGCAATGCTTCCCGCTTTCTCTTTGTTGCCTGAGACGAAGTCTGTTGGCTACCGAATGCGTACCGAAAGCCGCTTAGGCTGTGAGTTCGCTATACAAAACTCTCCTACGTAACAGCTACATGGTCTTTATGACTTTGTGGAGTTACTGACGGAGATACAGATACATTATTTCTGGTTTAGATGTAGTTTGCATAATTAATTTTTTCTTGTACGTAGAAATCGTTAAAATTTCCTATCTCATTTTTAACACGTTTTTCATGTGAAAATTCGATTATAAGATAGATTGTTTAGCATTTTCTTAACAATTACCATGTTGATTGACAGGCAATTCGGGCATTTTGCTTAACAGGTGTGAATAAATTCTTGAAACAGCCCTCAACCGTATAGCCACCATCACTATATCCAAAACCTTTTCCCTTTAGGCTAGTACCCGATTTGGTGGTTTGCTGGTGCACAAAGAACTATCGAAGTGTATAGCGAAGCGAAAGGGTAGATTTTAGGCTTCGATCTCTATTAAATTATTTATTATTATTAATCATTATATTCGGGGGCAGGTTTTGGTAAAGTAAATGTGTACCGTGAAGGTCGAGATAGCGAGAACACAAGGAAACGCGACGAAACAGCTCGCTTGACCCTAATAAAGTCTGACGTAATGCCAAAGTTACCTTATTCAAAAAATTATACGTAGTTGCGTAAGAGAACAGAATTTCTGTCAGAGCACTTTTTATAAGTAGAAAAGGATTGATTTAGTGACAACGCGTGCGACTCCAGTACGCTTAAGTCCTCAGTGAACAAGACACATTGAGAGAGCGCATTTTTTTGAGCGATTGAGTTTTAAGCTTTTTTGCTTTCGAGATTTTCACGTCAGAGGATGCGATATCGGTCTGCTGTGACCTCCGAACTTTGGGAGCATGCGTTCTGAAACGATTGTCTCCAAATAGCGTAATTTTGGCTGTAATGGGAGAGGGTGGCGTTACGGCGAATCCGACTAGAAAGTGTTTCAAATTCAGGTTCAGGCGGAGCCAGGGAAAGATGGGACCTCGAAAATCAGTGTCCAACACGAGGATTTCACCTTGGACTTTGACCTTTCGGATCATTCTTGTCTTACTGCCATAGAAGCTAGGAGAACGAGCTGCGCGATGGCACGAGGAAGGCTGGGCGTTGTGCCCGCAAAGAACGGGTACTGGCAAGGAGGAGGCGATCGACTAGTCGATGTAAGCATTTCTTTTTTACGTCGATCCTCTGCGATTTAAGTACAGCGTCACAGCAGTAGAACACGGCATATGTTATAATGTATGGCGTCAGAACATCCCCTGACCACCTGACCACATTTAAAAAGAACTTAAAAACACACCTATTTAGGACAACATTTAGTGGGTCCCTGTGATTCGTCCTTCATGTGCTTATGCGTGCTGACACTGTGCATGCTGCCACTAACCACATTTGCATGCTGACCCTATGCATGTCACCCCTAACCATGTTATTCATTTTGTTTGTGTATCAAGCATGATATTACTCACCAATCAATTGCATTTCCCTTTGCAGCAAATGTAAAGCACCTGGAGAGAGATTGGGTTCTCTGAGGGCGCTTTATCAAGTGCATTATTATTATTAATATTATTATGGCTTCTTCGGCTGATACAAAGCGTTTATTGGTAGTCATGAAATTTGTTTGGCACACGGCGATCTGAAATCTAATGTAATAAACCGGGGACACAATCCTAAATATAATTTATAGCGCCCCATTAATATAGCGCCCCAAGAGAACTTAATCTCTATTCAGGCGCTTCACATATGCCTCGGGGCTCGAGCCCACGACCTCAGTCAGACCTTGGTCGGGGCGAGCACCTTAACCGCTAGATCAAACCAATCTTCCGCTCTTGAGAAAGCGTGGGTTTGAGTGCTGCTGCCGGCAATCCTCTATTGCATTACGTTACATTACATATTGCCTACTGCAAGCGGTTGCGAGACGCTTCTGCCGCTATATAAAGGCTGAAAAATAATAATCTAAATAAAAAATTGTATATAGTCATTGTAGAAAATAGCATAAAGCAATATGACAATAACATATAATAATATTATAAAATAAAATAATAAAATATACAAAAGTTACCGAATCAGCTAATCTTTACTTAATAATTGGAGTTAGAGTGGCGTACAGCCAATTTTCCGGCGATTCGCCGCTGGTTGAGGCGAATAGTGGTCGGTAGTGGTATTGGCTCGTACTACAGCAGGAAAACAGGAGTGCGAAACACATTGTAATACTGAAAACTCAGCCAACTGTAACGTGCACACGAAAGCGAAGCTTCACGATTTCTTATAGATTCCGATTTCTTATAGATTTGTAGTGATTTGCGGAAGATGTATGTAGATTACGGCGGATGGTGGTAGCGGCTTAGAAATGTGCAGCTCATGTGCGTGAGAACCTGCCTCTCTAATTATTTAAAACTTGGGAGCTCCCACTTGAATCACACTGGCAGCATAATACGCAATCACTTTTGGGGCTCCTCGCGCGCGCGAATTCCTTCGGATTGTGCGTGATTTACGGCGCATAGTTGTGTTAGCAATAACTAGACACTTCTGTAGCACCCTCAGAGAACTTCCAACTAATTTACTGAGCTGCTACTTCCATGCTGCTTACTACCTCAGCTGCTCTCCTGACTCTGCTATGCCTCTCACTTTCACTTTGTTGCGTGAAATTAAGTCCGTTGGTTGCCGAATGCGTACCGAAGCCGCTTAGGCTGTGAGTCCGCTATGCACAACTCTCAGGCGTAACATCCACATGGTCTTTGTTGGCTTTATGGGGTTACAGATGGAGAGATACATTTTTTAATATTTGTGTAGGCACTTTATTTAGACTGCGATAGCCCGGTCCATTACAAGTGTGTACGAGAATGCGAGTGTTTAATGCAGCGAAATTGTGTCGGTAGTCTGTAAACAAGGTGCAATACAATCTGCAATCGAAGTCAGAGCTTCGAGCTTTCGATTCCTGCTAGATTTTCCAGGGATTAAATCTGATTGATTGGCATTGCCGCGGGCCATTGTGGCGTACTATTATATCGCAATTTGAGCTTCGCGTAGTCGAGCTACTGTAACTGCGCGGAGAGCTCGTCCTCCGGTTCTCTACTGGTGGACTGTCCGATAAAGTGCTGCAGAGCGATTAAAACACAAGCGGCCACAACTGGGCGACGAAGCGACAGTTTATTGCGGGTCTATTAGTGGCGGTTACGCACAGGCGCATACGCTTTACGCGACGCGCACCGGACCGACGGAGTTAACTTCACGAACTCCTGAAGTCCGAGAGGAATAAACTACCCTATGCGCACGTCGCTGGCAATGGTCCCGACCCTGAACGCGGACCGCTACAGCACCTCAAGATACGAGCAGCTAGCTGAAAAGCCTGCAGAACACAACTGCTCAGCCTAAGTTGCAATTAGCTGTTCGTCGCCGTAGGTTCGACTCTCGTGCCGTGCTCTCGAAGTGTAGTCTCACATTGGCTATAGAAGCTGGAGCCACGAGCTTTGTCCCGTTATTTTCTCTCTCATCTAAACTCCTGACCTTGCGCGTAGCTGCTATGTCTACCTTAAGCACATTAGTCAGTCCACATTCTGACCGCACCGTCTGCACCAGGCTCCATTCTAACTTTAGTGGGTCTACACCCGATGTGTCCTAGTCGAGCCCACTATGGCAAGCACGTTGGTCGGTCCATCTCCTAATAGCATCGACTGCACAAGCAAGACTCCATTCTAACCTGAGCTGGGTGGACAGGAACCGGGCCTGTACTAGGTGCTTTAGTCGAACCCACTAAGGCAGTGGTTTGACCACGTGTCTCCTTTGCTAAAAGAGCTAGGATTGCTGCCGGTCGATCAACGGATACAGAGCAAAGTTCTTACGCTGACCCACAAGGCCCGCCACGGCTTGGCTCCTTCGTACCCAGTGAACCGCTGCACCAGTTTCAGCCTGTTCGCACCCTCAGGTCATGTGTGGACAATCAATTAGCTGTTCAATTCCTCCGCTTAAAGACCGTAGGCGACAGAAGCTTCAGCTCTGCAGGTCCTAGACTGTGGAACTCGCTTCCACAATTCTTACGCAACGACAACTACTCTCCTGCTGTCAACTATGGCTCATCCTTTTCAGAGGTCCTGAGCTGCTACTTCCATGCTACTCACTACCTCAAGTGCTCTCCTGACTCTGCTATGCTTACCACTTTCTCGTTGTTGCGTGAGTCTAATGAAGTCTAATGAAAAGTGAAGTCTAGTGAAGTCTAATGGCTACCGAATGCGTACCGAAAGCCGCTTAGACTGTAAGTGCGCTATATAAAACTCTCCTGCGTAACACCCACTTAGTCTTTATGGCTTTGTGGAGCTACAGACGGGAGATACATTACATTATATTATAAGGGCTGGCATCGCGGCTAGCCTGAGAGCTGCCCCAGTGGACTGCTATGGGTTTGCGATGGATTAGAGCGGACCAGCCGATCGCAGTAGATTGCGGTACGTTGCTGTAGCGACTAGGGTCTTTGCCAGCCATTTGCATTAGAACAAGCTTGCCCTGCGGCAGCGGCGAAGCGGCACGGTTTTCATTTAGGAGGTAAGACGCGTAAAACTGCGATGTAGGCGGGGCTAGAAACATACTTGAATGGAAAATTATAGTAAATTATATAATTATAAATAATAATTAATAAATAAATAGTAATTATATAAATAATAGTAATTATTAATAATAATAATAAATATAAATAAATAAATTATAATTATAGTAAATTATAGAAATCGTAGCGTTTATTCCAAGCGATCTCGGCGGTCGCTCGTCGAACGGAATCACGATGCACGATTTCCTCGTTGGGTGCCGAGGGCGCCAGGCACAGGAATAAATTGCAGCAAATGTAAAGCGCCTAGATAGATATTTGAGTTCTCCGAGAGCGCTTTATCAAGTGCATTATTTTTATTACTAATAGGGGCAGGCCAGTTGCTGCACCGCAGCTGTTGGGGTAGCAAATGCCCCCAGTCCCACCCCTCCCCTCTAGCTGCCCCCACAGCCCTGCAGCATTAAATTTGCGAATGCATTTGAACAATAGCAAAATTTAATGCGCACTCAAAATAAGAGCTTCGAGCCGCTAAATTTCGGGTCAACACTCGCTTAATTAGACTAGATTGCGGCGGATTGCACGCTGATGACGCGGTCTGGCGCACCTCCGGTACTGGAGAGAGGTCAGAGGCCAGGGTGTGGGGTAGTCTCTAGCTTAGCGCCCGGTAGGTTGACGAGCGTGTATGCGGTGCAGCAACCACCTATAGCAAAATGAGTCACTGACCTCTCTACAAGATGTAATCGAATTCGTAAGACTCTTCGCGAGCAGTACACGTCCGCGAACCGGAGACGGACCACACGTCCACCCACGATAGCGGGAGCTGAATAAGAGAACGGCGGGAAAAGATTGCACCACTGGGCGGCCAGTCACTCATGCCTCCACCCAATCAGCGGTGAGATCCCGGCCGCAGAGACGTTATGCACTCCTTCCCTGTCAGGCTAGGGCGGGGCAACATGGTGGCGATGCTACGCCCACAAGTATACCCACTGTATTCGCTTTTCTGCGGGCGCTGAGACCGAAAGGTATACTTATCTATATGATATATATGCTGTATGCTCTATATGATGTTTTCCGCATTTTATTTTATTTTCGGAGTCGGAATTGCTCTAGTTGACCTTCACGTCCTCAGATTGCCACTTCTTCCTCGACAGCTATTGCCAGGGAACAGCTGTCATTGTCGGCTGCCGGCTGTTTTAGTCTTGAGCGTGTAGAGAGTTTGTATACTCACCGTCGCTTATATTCGGCTTCCGCTACGGAAGCACGCAGATTCCTTGGCGTCGAGGACGCCCGTTTCATTGACCTTGTGAAGGACGAGTTGTCTGCGTACAGGAAATCTCGAGCTTACGACAGGTGACCTTACTCGCTATAGCGTACTACCGAGAAATGGAGCGCAGGTTCTTTCTTATAGGTGCAGCAGCTTCTCGTCGGAGCGAGCTTCCCACTCACTAGCCTCGCACGTTAAGCGTCTTCTGACGTCGCGCCCGCTGCGTGTATATGTGCGGCTGGCGCATGCTTGCTCCGCTGCGCGAGTCGTCATTGAGAGAGTTTCCCGGTGGAAATCACTTTCTGCTCCTTTTGAGTCTGTAATAATGATAATGATAATACATTTGAAGAGCTCCCTCTGAGAACTTTAATTTGTGCCTAGGCACTTTGCACGTGCTGTTAAAGGAATCGTGACGGCGAGCGCTCGTGCGACCGCCGGCGGCGGTCCAATGACGCGTCGATGTCCCTTTCGCATGCGTTGCTCTGCGCTTGGCGCCCGCGCCGCTGTGTCGCGTTATCGCGTAGTCGTCAGTGGCGATGCTAGCTGTGCTCTTCCTTTTGAGCTAAGCGAGGCAGCCTTTAAAATTTTAACGTAATGTGTGCTTACGCGTGCTGACACTGTGCATGCTGACGCTAACCATGTTTGCATACTGACACTGTGCATGTCACCTCTAACCATGTTATGCTTGCTGTTCATTCAGCATGCTACCGCTAACCATTTGATCATGCTTCCTTTACAGCGCAGATGTAAAGTGCCTAGAAAGAGATTGGGTTTTCTGAGTGTGCTATAACAAATGTATTATTATTATTATTACTATTATTAATGTAGTAGGAGGAGCGAAGCGACTCTGCGGTGCAGACTGCTAAGACGAGTTCTGTATGGTGAGGCACGAAAGCGTAGCCGAGCCTGCTAGATGTTTGGGGAGCTTGAGTGGAGGTGACAACATGTCCTTGCAAAGGATCGCCTAACCAGAGCTTGCCTATACATCATCTGCTAGTGGCTGGTACTGCCTGCTGGCAGGAGTAAGCAGTCTCTCGCGATTGCTTCGATGTTGGTTGGCCCTCGCAGCTGGAAGGGGTCATCTTCATTGGTGCACCACTTCTCTGTTATGTATGGCCCTGCGTATATGACTGTCGATGCAGCCACGATTTATATTTAACGTCGAATATTCATGTCAGTGGCCCGGCGATGAAACTCCCGAAACCGAATCAGAGTCTGATTCTACGCGGTTTGGGTTCCGAATTCTTACTTTACAGCGTGGTTCTGTTTCCTCACCTCAGCAGCTACCGCCGGCTGCTCATCCACGAAGCGGCGCAAGTGACTGGCGACCTATATAGCTTCTCCGTTGGTTTTGGCATCCGAAGGCGAACGGTCGTATGCTGGCACCATCAGTGGTAAGTGATTACTTGACTTGCCCTTCTAGCTGCCCGGGCACATGTTTATGGTATGCATTCATGTGTGGCACTCGTGTACTTGGTTTTTCCCCAACATAGTTTGGAGTCTGCCTGTCTGCTTTGTGTCTATCTCTCTCTCTCTCTCTCTCTCTCTCTCTCTCTCTCTCTCTCTCTCTCTCTCTCTCTCTCTCTCTCTCTCTCTCTCTCTCTCTCTCTCTCTTTCCCTCTTACACTGGTGGGCATCGACGGCATTAAACTGCTTGCAGTTCATATATTGCCTGACAGTGGCACTAGTGGGACTAGATGGCACTCCTAAGACCCTTAACCTTAGACCAGTAACCTTTACCCATAAGAATTGGTCGTAAGTCTTACCGCTGTGACCGATTAATTTTATTGCGCAGTGTTACTGCATCTACAGGCATTTGTTTTATGTTATGAGATGCCCCGGGATTTGTCTTAGCCCAGGGATGAGGTGCTCGCTCTCCACGACCCAGGTCGTGGGTTCGAGTCTAGCAGTGGGCGATCCTTGATTGCCTACTGCAAGCAGAGGTGATAGCCGTTGAGGCTCTTCTGCCGCTATACATATGAGGCTGTTGAATCAGCTTATCTTTTTTATGGGGAGCTGCTTTTTATGGGATGTGCCAGAGTGATAGCTCTCCTCAGCATTAGTCTAGCCAGGCTAGGCGCATCACACTACACCGGGGCAACTCGTTCGTGTGCGCCTTTCATGAAGATTGCACTGCTGTAATTTGCTGTCGTTTGCTATTGGGCGGGATAATACTTTATACTGCCTGGTCAACCGGTTAAGAACTGGGGCTGTCTGATTCGTCTCCGCTGATATACAGGCCTCAGAGCTGGCCCACGTGCTAACCCTCCAGCTAGATGTTTGAGCTTGCCGGAAATCGCAGTCCAATTTATAGAACTTGCATCCTCTTGCTTTGCCTTTGTCTTTGCCTTGCGGAACCCCTTACTCTGTGGCCCTCACCCTGAGGGTCGCGGGTGCTGCAACGTCCAAAGCAAGTTTCAATGCTTGCCTTTCGGCAACCTCAGTCCAGCGTGTGAACAGGGATCAGCACTCTGCAGCTATAGGAACTGGAAAGCTCCCAGTCTTTTGGAATGGGGCAGTTGTTTGAAATCTTGCCTCTGGGCCTTCTGTGTGACGGTCCGGGAGCAGCTTCTGCTGAGATGTAAGGTCGTTCTGTCGTCGAAGGCATGCCGCTGTGACAGCCACCCAGACTGCTGTTTTTGCTGTACGAAAGCACAGCAGGCCGAGCCTTGTGTGCCGCACTTCGCATCCTCGTGGAGTGCTTGCTTATGTGATGTAATCGCTAGCTGGGATTTGTATGCCCACTGCTCAATTCCCGGATGACGGATCAGATGCCGGGGGTGATGCCAGTCTTGAATTGGGTTGGGGTCCTCCAAGCTCTGGCGTGTCTGCCTGTTGCGGCTCTCCTGCTCCGCCTTAGCAGTCTTCTGTGTAAGTGCTCTGAGCCCGGGTAGCAGCCTTTAGTGAGGACAGCGCCTTCTCTGCTCATCCGCGATTTGCGGTGTCAATGCAAGCAAAGAGCACGGGGATCTCGTCGTGTGGAACAGTCGAAACTCGACTCAGGGAGCGCTTGTGGACTGGTGTGCATCTCGTGGCTGGCAGCTTCTCAGCGACAGTGCTATGTGTGGTCGTGCTGACACGTAGTTTGATGCAGCTGGGGCCTGCCATTGCTGCTGCTGAGCAGTGACCCGGAGGCTTTGGAAGCCTCTGAGAGTGTTTGATCAAGCTATCTGCTTGCTACAATGCTGAAAGTGCTACCCCTGGTCTGCAGCTAATGCTCAGGTGGTGCTGTGAGCGCTGTAGCAAGTGTAGGTAAGTGCCACCCACCGATTTACTGAATATCGGTTGCTAAGCAGTCACTATGTGGCAGAGAAGGCAAAGATTGAGCAACCCTGCCGAGCAAATCACTGATTTCGAAGTACGCCACCATGACGTTTGTGTGCTGCAAATGTTTACCGTAGTATTTGTGACCATCATCCTCCAAAATGCACTGTGGGCGTTTTTAATTGGCAATATGGAGCGGTAGATGGTTTTCAAGTGCCACCATGTCCGAGCTGTTATGCATATGGTTGCACTGGTAACCTTGGTGTTAGGTTGTACGTGAGCTGTAGCTGAGCATTCTCTGGTTTGCAAGCTGCTTGAAGAAATGGTTGCTGTGACTGAATGCCACCATCGTACCTCCCTATTTTTTTATGGAGGCAATTACTTTCTTACATTGGCAGTGTCGACGTTGCTGAGCCTGAAAAGCTGCACGCGGCTACTTTCGTGAGCACACAAACTCGCTCGTCCTGCAGTAAACGACACCGTCAGATGAGTCGAGACGGCCAACAGCAGCAACAGCAACGCGACAGCCGTGGGCGCACTCAGCAGAGGTATTTCTTATGTGCAAGGCGTGATACGTTGGCAGCATCAAGTCTTACTTGAGCAACGGTGTGGGGGCAACAACCTGTGGCTATAGGTGCCCTCAAAGCAGTGGTAAAGGGGGCAAAGATTGGCCGATTCAACTGCCACTGGGGGGGGCACTCGCACACACAACGTATATCGTAGCAGTAGAAGATCTTTGGGGTCTTCAACCGGCTTGCAGGGGCATACAAGAATTGCCTGTCACACTACCGGAACCTGCGACATGTGCATTGTCGTGATGTGCAAGTGCCTTACGGCAGAGCAAATAATCAGTAGTGTTGGAATGTCTGTCTCTCTATCTGTCTCTCTTTTTGTTGTCTCTAACTCTGTCTCACTCACTTACACACACACACTCTTTCTCTCTCTCTCTCTCTCTGTCTGTCTGTCTGTCTGTCTGTCTGTCTGTCTGTCTGTCTGTCTGTCTGTCTGTCTGTCTGTCTGTCTGTCTGTCTGTCTGTCTGTCTCTCTCTCTCTCTGTCTGTCTGTCTGTCTGTCTGTCTGTCTGTCTGTCTGTCTGTCTGTCTCTCTCTCTCTCTCTCTCTCTCTCTCTCTCTCTCACTCACTCTCTCTTTCGCTCTTTCCTGTTTCTTCATTTTGATCTCCTTACCTGTCTTTTCCATAACAGGTTATAGCCAGCACAAAGCTGGTGATTAGTCAAAACCGATCTGTGATGGGCCCGTGGGCTTTTAGCTCCGAGTCGCAGTAGTTGCTCTTTTCGTTAATCCGAACAAGCATAGCATTAGAATTTCGTAGTGCAATTTACAGCTTGCGGCTTTGTGTACTCCTCAGGCTCACTAGTACAGGGATCTCATTGTAAAACGCAAGTACACCTAAACGTTGTGGTCCAAGCCTACCAGCAGCAGGTTTCCTTGCAGAAATGGAGGTCAGTTGTCCAGCCGATGCCTGAATATCATATGTATATATGCCTGAGTTGTTCAGACGATCTGAAATATTGGGTATCTCAGGGATCTGTGCATGGTCCTGTTCTTTTCACGGTTTATACTCTTGTTCTTACCGATGTGATTTCCAAGCACAATCTTGGCTTTCACTTCTATGCGGATGACACCCAGTTGTATCTTTGCTTTGATCTCTCCCAGCCCTCCAAGCTTTGATCCCTCCCAGCCCTCCAACCACATCGAATTCTCTTCTTCTTCTCAACTCTTTTGCTGCATGTATTGATGACATCTGCACATGGATGGCAGCAAATTTTCCTTAATTGAATGATGATAAAACCAACTTAGTAATTATGGGCAAACCGAGTGTGATTCATTAATTGGAAAGGCTACCGCTCAAAATCTCAAACATGGCTCTCCCAGCTTATCTTCTGTTGAATCTGCATGAAATCTAGGTGTCATGCTCCAAAGTGACCTTTTATTAGACGACCACATCAGCTCCATAATCAAGTCTGCCTACATTCAGCTACATAACATTGCTAAAATCTGGGCTTGTTTAGACGTGATACCACATCCAAAGTGGTCTATGCATTTGTGACATCCAGTCTTGACTTTTGTAACTCACTGCTTGCTGGCCTACCTGCCAGAGCATTCTTAGCACTTATAGCTGGTGCAAAACTCTGCAGCTAGGCGTCTGTCGTGAGCATCGCAGTTGCCACATCACAGAACTTCTCGCCGACATGCACTGGCTACCAGTCAAGCAATGCATCGACTTGAAGGTTTTGTTGCTCTCTTTGAGGTTCCGTCATTCTTTGGCTCCAGCCTATCTCTCAGATATATTCCCTCATCAGGCCAAGCATCGTACCACCCGCTTTTCGGAATCCAACAGTCTACAAATACCTTGTACAAACCTCAAATCCTTTGGAGACCGTGCATTTAGTTCGTATGCTCCCAAAGCCTGGAACTTGCTCCCGACTTCCGTCACATTCCCTTACTGGACCACATTAAAAAAAAAACTAAAAATGCGTCTATTTATCACAACATTTAGTAGGTCTCTGTTTTACATGCTTATGCGTGCTGACACTGCGTGCTGCCAATAGTCACACTTGCGTGCTGACACTGTGCATGTCACTCTTGACCATGTTTTTTTGTTTTGTTTTGTATTGAGCATGCTATTACTAACCATTTGATCGTGTTTTCCTTTGCAGCAAATGTAAAGTGCCCAGAAAGAGATTGAGTTCTCTGAGGGCGCTTGATCGAGTGCATTATTGTTATTATTACTATCTTAGGGTGCTTTATCAAGTGTGTGTTATTATTATGGAATTTCATTCGCTCCTGACCAACTAGGACGAGTGTG
The DNA here is from genome assembly GCA_009760855.2 of Cristatella mucedo. Classification (NCBI taxonomy): domain Eukaryota; kingdom Metazoa; phylum Bryozoa; class Phylactolaemata; family Cristatellidae; genus Cristatella; species Cristatella mucedo. The sequence continues at coordinate 80,482 of WPIO01000004.1, read as the reverse complement.
CAGAACTTTCGGATTCCTGCAGGCTTTTGCTGGCGAAATTTCGAAACTACTGGTTTGCCATCTGTCCATTGATGTTTTTTAATTGTTTCACCTCAAGCAGTGCTGAATTTGCTCTCAAACTCTAGCATACATTTGAAGTGGCTGAGGAGTTGCTAATTTGGTTGGGACTTTTGGTGAAGTACAACCTGAAGAAACTGGCTATGTTCTAAACTGTCGGTAACGCAAGAGGACCCGGCCTCCCGCATGTCACTACACTCGAGATGACCAACATATAAAGAGCAAAGCTTTTGAGGCATTATTTTGCCCCTTCGATGGTGCATGCTCAAAGCCTGCATTCTGCCACTAGAAAGCTAACTGGAAGGGATGTGGTTGGGTAGCGATTGGGTGAACTAGGTATGTTAGCACGGATTGCAAATAAGCCGCTTCTATCGGTCGATTGCAAAGCGTTTGCAGTGGGCTATGATGCAAGCGCACCCAACCCACGAAGTCTGAAGCAAAGTCCTCTGGACAAGGGTGCATTTACCAATTTTAATTACCACAAATTGATGCAGTACAGGTGCCCTTGCCCCAATAAGTATTGATAATTTGCCGGAAGCCAAGTTGGATACCTGGCATCACGACGCAAAATGTTTTTTTACAGGTGCTCTTGAAAGTTGCAGTACTTACTGCAATGAGGCTTCGCTGAGAGAGTTGTATGTGTCTATGTCATACCACGTTGAAATCGTCGGTTCTCATCCGATCACCAAGCTAAGCAATGTTGCCTGGTTAGTACTTGGATGGGTGACTGCTCGGGAATACCAGGTGCTGTAGAAATTAACTTTGATAAGCCGTAATGACTTACTAGGTTAGGCGGTTGCTCTTCACAACCTCGGTCTCGAGGCCGTGGGTTTGAATCCTGTGGTCGGCGATCCCTTATTGCCACTGCGAGCAGTGGTGATAGCCTTTAAGGCTCGTCTGCTGTATAGAAAAAGAGGCTGTTAAATCAGTAATTATTTTTTGGTGGGCCGTGATGGATCGTGAGGTAGGGCGGTTACTATTCATGGCGGAGGTCCCGAGGCCGTGGGTTCGAATCCTGTGGTGGACGATCCTTTGTTGCCACTGCAAGCAGCAGTGATAGCCTTTATGGCTCTTCTGCGACTCTACAAAAGAGACTGTTAAATCAACAAGTAGTGTTTTTGTCGACCTGGGTAGTGACCCTACGCACAGCACCAGGCATGTTCAGTAGTGCTTCTGCAACACTGTTGTCTGAGGTTTAGGCCTATTATTTCTCGAATGAAGTGAATAAAATGCATAGAAATCGGGTAGATTGTATTGTATCCGGAGATTTTTTCAAAAGTTTTTAGATGGTCCTTTAGAGAACAGCAACACGATGTATGCCTAAGCTTTGTTTGCTGTATGCCCCAGTGGCTCATTCCGGCGATTCATTTTAGGACTACAGATTCGTAAACTTGCAATACAAGTTTACCTACTTGGTACATGGGCTTTTTTTCTCTGTGTACAACGGTTGATTACATTCTTTCCCGTTAACATAACAGATATAAAACTCAGGGGTGTTGGCCTGTTGATTCGTTGGAGGATGTTAACAACGCATTAGTCAGGGTATGACTTTATTTCGCCAGCGTAAAAAAGAGACTTGAGAGAAGAGATCCGAAGAGGTCAGGCCGACCGGCAGGCAGTGAGAAGTACGGCTTCGTCGCTCAAGTGGTGGGAAGGAAGTGGCCTTTGTCTGCCACCACAAGATGGATGTGGGTTCAGGCATGTCTGACTTCGAGGGAGATTGATCTCACAGCTGGCAAGTAATTGGGAAACCAGCAGTTGCTATATCGGATCCGGCAACCACTGTATACTTGTAGTCGATACTCTAGCGGTCGACTCTGCACACAATGAGTGAGACACTACCACTTATGTGTCGAAGCTTTCTGCTATCTCAGATTTTCAAGTCATCCGACCGGGCAAGGCCTTACCTATTTACAGCCTCTCGCACCATGAGCGCGCTATTCTTCTCTAGATCGCGGGAAAAGAAGCCCGATGCTGCACTGTACGTGGTCAGGCATCGTCGCGAATTCGCTGCTGACGATGTCGCCGTTGGCCAGTCATCCGACCGAGAGCAAGCTCGATTTGACGACGCCCAAGACGCCATTGCTGGCGCTTCCCAAGCCGCTAGCACTGGCAGCACATCGGTTGCCGCTCCGCCGATGGACTGCAAGCCGCCTGAGAGCGACGGTGCATCGGAAGCTGGCTGGCTCGACGCCGCAGTCGCCCTCCAGCAGAGCATGGAGGACGAAAGCGGCCCGACAGCAGCTGCTGGCAATCCCAGCTGCTGTGACCCCGTGCAGAGCGCTGCCGAACCGGAATCCGGTCGCCGCAACGCCACCGTCGAGGAGCCGCTGGACGGCTGCTCGGCCGTCGTTGGCCGCGATGCCTCGCCAGTAGCCCAGGCAGCCACAGCTGGCGTGCCTTGCGTCGTGGCAGCCACACCCTGTGATGACGACGATAAGTTGGCTCATGATCTCGTGAGCACCAGGCAGGCAGAGCCCCACGAAATCGACCCGCCTGGCTCGGCTTCGAGCGCCGTCGCCGGCGGCGAACGTTCCGCTCCGACCCCAGAAGCCACCGGTGCCGATTGCCCGCCCATCGGTCGAGGCGAAGCGGGCGCCATCGCCGTGCCCGCTTCGGCCCCTCGACTCGGCAGAGCGGCTGCTCTCGATCCTGCAGATGCTCGGCCCGATCACGGCGGCGACTCGGCGCCCAGCAGAGCAGCTTCGGCCGGCGCACCGACCGCCGCTGCTGCCAACGTCCCACTCAGTGTGACGAAGCAGGAGCTGCGAGCAGATCCTGCCAGCGAGTCGGCGCCGGCTCACTCTGTCGCTGCACCCTCGCCGACGCAGGCCAAGCCCAAGAAGCCGCGAGCGCGACCGGACGGCGCTGGAGACCAGAATGCGACCGCAGCTGCTGCTGCCGCTTCGGCTTCCCCCAAAGAGAGTCCTGCAGGGGTGGCGCCCAAGACCCAGCTTGCCGACGGTGCGTCCCGGAAGTCAGCTGCGACAGCAGCAGCAGCGAAAACGGCTGCTGGCGAGGGTGGAAGCCGTGGTCGGACCAGCGTGTCGTCGGCTGCTGCTCCAGTGGCAGCCAGCAGAGGCAAAGCTCAGGTCAAGGTCGACACCGAGGCCGCGCTGGATGCCGTCTTCTCGGTCAGCACGGTGAGCATGGCACAGCAGAAGAACCCCAAGAAGGCGGCGGCTGCTGCTGCTGCAGCGACGAAGGCAGCAGAGGCTGCCCAGCCTACGCAATCCTCTGCCTCGGCAGAAGGAAAGCAGTCAAAAGCGAAGGGCCAGCCGGCGCAGGAAGACGACAGCGCGTGGGACGACCGGTTCGACAGTGACGGCGAGAGTGTCGACCAAAAGACGGTGACTGAGGTAAGACTCGCTTTCCTGTCGCCAACAGCCTGGCTCCCGCTCCCTGCATCGTGGATTTTTAAATTTAGATACTCGAGTCGGTTACGTAAAGCCTACTTATGCAGCTCTCTTATCTCTTGAGTTCTCGTTGTGTTGAAGTCGAGATCGGCTTATCTGATTACCTCATCGGCCTCATTGATTGCCGATCGATAATTATTATGATTGCTTATCGATGGCAGATCTGCAGATTTTATTAGATTGTGGAAGAAGAGCCCTAGCACATGCCGATCGCATTGAAGCTGGCAACAAAAGATCGCCCGCTGCACGGCTCGAGCCGGCGACCATGCTCGTCAATTGCGAGAGCACCTTGCCACCGGTCTAAGACCGGCGTGTGTTGAATCGAGGCGGGCATCTGTCGGATGAAGCCTTTTAGCCGCTTGGTTTCACAATTCCTCGTCCGCTGCCTTGCAGATAACCGAGCGCATAGGGAACGTGAAGATTCAGCGAACAGTCATCGACTACTCTGACTTCACGCCCAAGGAGCCGAGTCTGGACGACGAGAGCTACGGCCACCTGATTGAGATCTACGACTTCCCGGCCACCCTGAAGACGCCTGACATTATCAGCATGTTCCATTCGTTTCTGTGAGTTCCTCGGCTTGTTGGGGGCCTTCACCATGGCATCTGTGAGCGCATGCTTCAAGCGTGCGCAGCTGAGCCCTGCATGTGTGCAGCTTTGCCTGCATCGCAATCTTTATCCGCCTCGCTTTCGCTGTCTTTTATGTCTTCCTTTCCCTACATTAATTAGGTTCAGTTCGCGTAAAAATAAATTACGGGAAATAATCGACCGGTTACGGTGACAGAAAAATCAATTTATATAGCAAATCCGTGAATGCAAGTGTATAGCTGGGTAAAGGACCTTCGTGTTCAGCAGGACCTAGGCCAAGACTTCTCCTTTAGGTCAGGCTTTCATAATAATCTCTCCCCCCACCCGAGAGATGAAGTGGACTAGATGTGCATTAGATTCTGTAATTGAAAAACTCATCAAGCACCTGATAATAGCTATTTAATAATGAAATGCCCAAGCTAAGGTTCAGTAACAACTTACAGTGAACCTTTTTGCATGGCTTTGTGGAGTTACAGACGGAGATACATCTTGTACAAAATAATTACCACTATTGTTCTGTTGACATTAAACTGAAGTTGCTGCATTGGCCTAGTTGTTGGAGAAAATGCAAAAATATGACTTAAATTTTTTCTTGAGCCATTTTTGCTTACTAAAATATATGATGCACTTACTCATTCGTCTATGTGCTCGCATTAAAAGCTTTGAATGCTGGCTATTGTTTATCCACGACTTTAAAACGATAGTTAAATCAAAAATTAATATTATGCTGATGTGCAGCTGAGAAAGGTCTCAGCAATAGTGACCCAGGCACCCTCTAACCATTACTGTGACTGTCTAATCTGGTGTATACAAATGCAATTCATGAATGGCCATATCCAGAGACAGGCTCTGGACGATTCCTTTCCTGTTTCGTTGAATGGGTCTCTGTATATAAAAGCAAGGCACGAACTCGGCGTCTGTGCGCTGCTTCGTGGGGGAGCCCAGTGCTGATGAGAGAGACAGAGATAGACGAGTTTTGTGCCACCTCTATGCATCTTGCTTCCCAGGCAGGAAGAACTGTGAAGTGGAAGTGGCGGGAGTCAGGTAGAGTTCAGTTTTTTCCTTGGTTTGTCTTGATGCGCTGTTTGCCACTGGGTAGGGCTGAACGATGTTTGCAGGGCTATTGACGGCTGTAGTCCCACATGCCTTCAATCGCTAGCAGTCTCTTAGTGGTTTAGCTGTCTGTCCTAGATCTGCTTGTTATGTGACTCACGATGATTCAACGTCTCTCGTCTGTGCACCATGTTTCTTTGTGTTTCTTTTCAGAGACAAGGGGTTTGACTTGAAATGGGTCGACGATACTCACGCCATTGGCATTTTTGCGAGTCGCATTGCCGGTTAGTTTAAGCGTCTTCCTCCCCTAGGCTATGTTCGTGTGTCCCGCACGGGTTGCGCACTCTCGAGGAACCATCCTTTGCTGATCGATGCAGTAGGCCCGCTTGACACAGCAGGACCATAGGTTGTGACACCGACCCCTTCCCGCTCTTCGAATGTGCTGCTCTTTTTTACAGCGGTCGATGCACTGCAGCTGAAGCATCCCATGATGAAAACGCGACCCGTGTCGGAAGCGTCGCCCGCAACGAAGGCCAAGGTCGACAGGACTGCCGGTATGCACCGACCGATGGGATCGAATGGTGGCGCCTGCCAGGCTTTTGCTGCTGTCGCCGCTCGCCTATTCCTTCGCTTGCATACTGTCTTTGCAGCATGCCCTCCTTCCACTCCCACGTGGCTGTGCTCGGGGCCTTGACTCCTTCCTCTCGCTCTTGTTTTGGTTTAGCTTTGCGTGCACCCGCTCGCGACAGCGAAGCGCAGCGTCGGCTGTCTGTGCCGCTCTGCTGGACTTTGCTCGAGCCTCGGTCGTCGGCTTTTTTTTAAAGAGTTTCTGCAGCCCTACAAAGCTCGCCCCGAGACGACGGTCGCCGCCGCTCGGCGCCTAGTGGCCGGCGCTCTCGGCGTCACTCAGACCGTTTCGAAGGAGGAGCGCGAGAGGGAGCGCCAGCTGCTGCGAGAGGCCAGAGGTGGGCGCTCGCCGCTGCCTGCTCCCTGCTTCGAGCAGGTGCCTGCCGTGGCCGTGACGGCCGTGGGTGGACTGGCGGCGGTAGCGGCGCTTCGTCTGGTCACGTGTGGAACACTCGCCTGCAGATTACCTCGGTGGCGCTGAGCCACGTGGTCAGAGTTGTCGGCACCTTCAGCCTCGAGTGGCAAGGGGCGAGCATGCTTAAAAGGAGCCGTCTGGCTCCAAACACTCATGCCAAGCACTCGTAGGGCAATGCATGCCGACGGAGAATTGCTGTCAGGAAGTGATAGGTTTTTACCTACCAGTTAAGCATGTTCAATTGTCAGGGGATGTAATCGGTAGCTAGTTCCAAGTTATGCAAGCGTATGAACTGAAGGTAGGGTCTCCAAAAGATTTGAGGTTGGTTTAAGGCACACCTATCCGACCTGAGTCAAGAGTAGGGGATGGTGTGATCCCTAGCCCGACTAAGAAGTATTTTTGTTAGGTTGGCCAGAGCATGAGGATGAAGGGACCTTGAAGTGAGTGACAGAACCTTGAAGTCGGTATGCAGCTTGATATGGCGCTGGTGAAGGCCGGTGAGAAGCGGTCTAATGTGGCAGTTGGAACCCTCAACAGACATGCCAGGCTGCAGAGTTTTGCACCAATCGTTAACACCCTATTAGCTAAACTTAACTAACCGAAATCAAAAATGAACTAGTGGTGTACAAGCAGAGCAGTACTCACATTGGAAACCACGTAGATCCATCAAGTTTTGGCCGAGTTATGGAATTTACGAGGGGCAACGCTACCCTGTAAATCAAGCTGATTAAAAGTCATAACCATGTAGCTTAACAAGCTGCAGATGTATACCTCGATGTACCAAGGTTCAACAAGTTGGGACACACAAGTCGCGTGTGATGCAGAGATCGGTAAATGTGTAGATATGTTGCTTGCTCTGTTTACGTTCAGGTTAGCCATGCTTTGCATAATTGTTTTTAATGCTTTGCTTTTCAGTGGAAATCGTCCAAACTTCACATCTCTTACGTAACACCCATATCGTTTCAAAAGTACCGGAAATAACTATACGATTTTGGACCCATGTTCTCAGTGCTTTCTCGACATTTACCCCTGAATCAGCTTATCCTTACTTTACTTTTAAGACTTATGTTGCTATGTAATCAAGTTTTAAAATCAGCTGCTCTTAATTTGCTTAGTTACATGGTAACGAAAATTTGCCGAAGTCTGCTGCAATCTACTGCAAATCAAACCATTCAAGATTCACAAATAGCTGTTGCATGTCTACGGGCAGTTGGGTTTTGAATATATCTGCCAAATCTCATGGCATTCTGTGTGAGGGATTTTCCAGAAATTTGATGGAGCAAAGCTTGCTTAGTAGCACTATAAGCAGATTGCGGTTCACTTCAGGGAGGGGGTAGCGCTATGATCCTCTGCAAACCGGCTGCGCGATGCAGAAATAGTGATTGCATTTGACGTTGATTTGTCCTCATAATAAGAACAATAATAATAATATATTTGTATAGCACCTTCAGAGAACTTAATTTCCTTCTATGCACTTACAGGCTGTAAAGGAAGCATGATCATGTACTTAGTAATAGCATGCACAATGTCAATAAAGATAATATGGTTAGATGTGATAGACACAGGCAATCGCAATCGGCTCGTTCTGACGTTTGAGCGCTGATTCCTCGCTTCTTGGCGACGGTCGTTTCAGACAAGAGAAAGCAGGAGCAAACTCTGAAAGCCGACGCTTGGGACGGCACCTACTGAGGGTCTGCAGCAACGGCATCTCGCATAGCATTAGAGAGGGCTTTGCGGAAGCCGTGCCTTGGTCACGAGCCGCCCACGTTCACTCACATGCATGCACTTGACATGGGGCATTTGCTGATGCTGGCAGCGCTCGCTCCCGGTCGGCCACGGGGACAAGTCATGAGGTCCCAGCCTTGGCCACGGGGTCGAGCAGTTGGCCAGCCGTCTGTGGCTCGCACGTTCGGTCGGTCGGTGCATGCCAATGCCTGGCTGGCTTGCTTACTCGCCGATTCTTCCTACCACCTCTACATCTCCCCAAGTGATTTTTGGTCCGTTACCAATGGCTGCTCATGATCGTAGCTCGAGCTCTGTGCCGAGTTTACTTGCGCTGGCTGATCAAGCATAGCCGTCTTTTGCTGCTGGCAGCTGTTCGTTGAGCTGTCGACGATGCCGCGATTGGGGGAGGAGGCACAGCACACTTTGCTGTGGAGGGCTGATCCTTTGGAGTAACCCCCTGCTCAGCCTGCCTCGCTGTCTGCTCATGCCCTCCGAACTGGTGCTCGCGCCACACTCGAAACACTAGCCAGGGCAAAGTATCCGCCGCCACTGATTGTCTGACTGCAAGAGTGTGCATGCAGCCCACTCCACTCCCACCCTGTTCGACCTGCAAGTGCTCGGTGAGCATCATGTGGTTCGTCTTGTCTGCAATTGTCGCGCTACCTTTTTTGGACCGTGATAGTCCAATCGGACGTTAGTATCGGGCTCCCAAATACAGCCGTGCGACTAAAAGCGAGTGTTGCATTGCTGTCAGGCCGTCGTATTCGTTGCGCTGATGCTGTTTTGTCAGGTAGGGGTAGCGCTTCGTACGGCCCGACCCCTGCCAGGCAGCAGGGTGGCTTGCGCTTCATTGGAGCCGAAGCAGCTGTGCAGTGGCGCGCGTGCGTGCTCACCGGGGCCTTACTCTGTGCCTCCACACGATGTATCCCGTGACGGCTTATTTGTATGCTATGCAGGACAGCTTGTTGGCTGCGCACTCTGCTCTGCCTCGTTTGCTGCACGATTACTAGCCAGCAGCAGTCGTCTGAAATGAGCCAGGCAAAAAGTGAGTAGCATTTGGGAATTAGTATGTTCAACAGCATGAGAGGCATATAGGTCAAGGACGGTCGAAAAGAAGGCACAACAATTGGCAGCAAGAAGAGGCAAAATGCCGTTGGGGTAAGAATTGCAGCAGTGCTGCAGATGACCTTCATAGCACGTTGCCCTCGGGTTCAATATCTCACCCACTCAATCACTCACTTTCAAGCAGCGTGGTCTGCGGTTTTTGGCCACCTGAAGCTGCATTTTACGCGACCAATTGTACGAACTGCATGCACCGTTAGACGTGTCACGGAGGGGGGTTTCAGAAGGAATATTTATGCAAGACAGCCACTGTCCGGATTCTGGTAGCGGCCTAAACCAAAGGCCAACATAGTGTGAGGTAGCTTGTAGTCATCACACCGACTTGCGTGAGCTGCATCGTCGACAGCATTACAGAGCATTAACAACTCGACATTGGTCTTCCGTGTCATCTAGCAGGACCTTTGACCGATGGGCTCTATGAGCTAGATGCCGTGCTTCGGTGAGAGGTCACTCAAAATAAAGTAGCCTTCAGCAAGCCTACCTGGGATAACTCGAGATTGTAAGTCCGATAGCCATTTCAGCACACGTACAAAGATAAATAGACGCAACAGGGCTGTAGTCAGTGGTGAAGAAAGATTGCCTTGCTCTTGCTACGCTTATATTTTGACCGTCTAGTCAGTCCTCTTTATTGTTTCTTATGCAAGGACAGCTGCTGTCCTGCTGCCGCGACTTGTAGCTCATCCTTTCCCAGCAGTCCTGGGCTGCTAATTCCATGCTACTCGCTACCTCTACTGCTCTCTTGACTCTGCTGTGCTTCCCACTTTCTCCGTTGCGTGAGATGAAGACTGTTGGCTACCGAACGCCGCGTAGGCGGTGAGGGCGGTAGACGAAAAAGTCTCCTGCGTAACACCCACCCTGTCTTTGCTGCTTTGTGAAGTTACAGACGGAGATACATTACACTAATGTATTGTAATGTAATGTATCTCCGTCAGTAACTCCACAAAGTCATAAAGACCATGTGGGTGTTACTCAGGAGAGTTTTGTATAGCGCACTCACAGCCTAAGCGGCTTTCGGTACGCATAGTCGGCAGTTGGAGAGTAGTTGTCGTTGCGTAAGAATTGTGGAAGCGAGTTCCACAGTCTAGGACCTGCAGAGCTAAAGCTTCTATCGCCAACTGTCTTTAAGCGGAGGAATGGGACAGCTAATTTATTGTCCACACAGGACCTGAGGGCGCGAACAGGCTGAAACTGATGCAGCAGTTCAGCTAGGTACGAAGGAGCCGAGCCGTGGCGGGCATTGTGGGTCAGCATAAGAACTTTGCTCTGTATCCTTTGCTCAACCGGCAACCATCCTAGCTCTTTCAGCAAAGGTGACACGTGCTCAAACCGCTGGGACTTGAAGACCAGCCTTGCAGCCATATTCTTAGTCCGCTGTAGTGGCACAATAGCTTTCTTTGGTAGCCCAGCCAAAAGAGAATTACAATAATCAAGCCGAGACAGAATTAAAGAGCTAGTTAAATTTACATGTTGGTGTGTTCTTGCCTCTGGTTGGCTGGGCTTGGCTCATATGCTATCAAACAGTCAGTGCTCGACATTCTCGACCAATCATACGGTTGCATACTAACGAAGTTTTCTCTGTCAATGAGTTAAGCCACGTTTAGCTTGGCTCCATATTGGCCACTTGGTTTGTGTTATCTGTTTCAGCTGGTCTGCCACGACCCGTTCCAGTGTCTTTGATAGGAATGGTAGAAGGGAGACTGGGCGGTAGTTGCTTAAGTTCTCTTGGTCTAGTGTAGCTTTCTTGAGAAGTGGCCTGACTACAGCTGGACAGTGGGAATAGGGTCCAGTGGACTTTGAGGAGATGGTTATATTGTCGACATCAGCATTTTTGGATTGTGCATCTGTGATTCAACTATGTTTCTATAGAAGCTAGCCGTAGCCTTTCATAAGATCGATTGGTACGACCTACAGTAGTCTTCATATGCCTGTCGATGGACAGTTAGTCCGGATCTTTTGTATGCCTTTTCAAGCTTTCGTTTAACCGACTTGAGGTTTCGCGATTCACAGGTTATTTTAGAGGAGAATGTGGGCACACACTGTAGATTGAATGAGATCTGCATGTGGTCAGATAAGCAGGATTTGGTGATAACTGGTGATGACAAAGTGCTCTCCAAAAAGTTGGGTGCTGGCTTATCCTAAGGCAAATATTTACAGGGCAAGTCTTCCAGCTTAATTACAGGTGAAGAATTTAACCCGTGTTGATTCGTTCCTTTACAGAGCCACTCAGCACGATCGGTGCCACCCGAAATGGCAGTTCTGATCAGTTAGAAGGCTTGAAATCGTCAGATTCACGTCTTGTGTCGTAGGATTTTACTGAACGTTCGCCAATTGACAGTGGGTCTAGTGTCAAAGACAGGTGCAGTCTCGGAAGGCAGCAATTGCACATGAGCCAGGCGTCTTGATTACAGCCACGTCAAACGTAGATTCTACCCTCAAGCATGCCAAGTGCAAGCTTAATTGTTCCAGAGTGTGGGTGCGTGTGTATGATAAAATCTAGTCGGCGGTGTGCCACTGCTGGTCGTTATGACTTTGCAGTTACAAACGGGATATTGGCATGCTACGCGAAGAGTATGCTGATCCACCTTCGCAGCGAAAGGTCCATAAGCAAGACAGCAAACTAGTCTAGTTGTCTACCAACGGAAAGAGCAAGCAAACGGTGGGATTTCCTGATTATCACTGGGTAATGCATACTTAACGCCTACAGAACTTGTCCAGCTAGCGGCTCAAGGCACCGGGCAGAAGAGCAAGATAATGAGCAGGGCAGTTAACGCGGCGAGTAGAGAGACATTTGTACAATAGATCGGCTGCAAAGGGTCACCGGAAATGCTCACATGGATGCCAAGTAATTATCGCTGTCAGACAAAATTGGCGTGCATCAATTCCACAGACCCTACGGAGGTGGTAGAACCTTTTGTAGTTCGTATGTATGTATTGTATGTCTGATAAGCCACGGGTGAGCTGTTAGAAGCACCGCCGAGAGGGGCCGGTGCACAGCTGTGGTCCGCCTGTGATGTGGTATGGACACAGGCCGGTAACCAGCTGGTGGCCAGATGGTGGATTCACCATCAGGGTCGGCCAGTGCACTGCTGTGGTCCGCCTTTGATGTGGCATGGACCAGCTGGTGGCCAGATGGTGGATTCACCATCAGGGTCGGCCGGTGCACCGTTGTGGTCGATGAGTCATCGGAGTCGACCAGGGGAGGTGAGTCGTGTGAGAGCAGGGGCCGAGGGGAGCCATGAGCTCTTCGGCTCCGTGCGTTAGTAATAAACTATCGTAGTTGGGCATCGGCTGTCTCTCTGCTGTGCGACCGAACTACACCTTTTACAAACAATCTTTCCCAAACAACTACAATCTACAACTACAAAGCAGGTACAGATTAGGTGTATTTATCGGAAAGGCTAGTGTGGCATGGGCGGCTCGAAGCGATTGACACTACTGCAGCATTTCAGCAGTGTATGCCTTTTGTCTCAGCCCAGGGTTAAGGTGCTTACACTTCACGATCCAGGTCGTGGATGCGACTCCTGGAGCAGGCAATCCTGTATTTCCCACTGCTTATGGGGGCGATAACCGCGAAGGCTAATGTGCCGCTATCTCAAGGATGTATAATCAGCCAAACGTTACTTTTTGCTTTCGCATAGGAGCTTTCTAGTTCAGGCTCAATGTCAAGGCTATCATTGAGTGCTGATTAAGTACACTTTACAGCAAATGTAAAGCGCCTAGAGAGAGATTGAGTTCTCTGAGGGCGCTTTATCAAGTGAATTATTATTATTATTATTATTATCTTGTCAGCCTCCAGCATTCGTAGACCGGCTGGTAAGTTGTGTGCATGCACCTCTTGCCTTTCTTCTGCTCTCCGTTATCAACAGAACACCAGAAGCCGATCGTTAATTATTAGAGGAAAGTTAATGTCAAAGACTGCATCCAAAAGATTAGCTGATTTCAACTGCCCTTTTTGCATGGCCACAGGAGAATCTTAGTGAGTATAGCTTGCTGTTGGGGTGGGCAAGTGCTTCAAGATTCAAACTCCCAACTGAGTTTGTGCAAATCGAGCACCTTACCATTAATTAAGGCGAAGACTCAAGAGCGATGGCTTTTGCTGACCCGCAAAGACTTGTACCCAGGCTGGGTTCGGTTGGCTTGAACCGGGCGGCTATAATGAGGGTAAGGGTCACCAGCTAGGCAGGGGTCGGACCTACGGCATGGCCGGATGTGCAGTGACGTGAGGTCACCGGGGCTCTTGGGTAGGAGAAGTTGGCCGAGTAAGTCATGGTGTTGGAGGCTCCCGGTCTCGCCGAGTTATGCACCTGGGTGGCTGCAGGCGTGCTCCGGTGATGCGGCCACGCACGCAAGGCCCAAAGCCCGAGCGGAACTGGATAGCACGCTTATTGTTGAGACTTGTATATTCCGCATTCCCCGTGTAGCGTGTTCGTGACCCCCCCCCCCGGTGTGTTGGCGTCTTTCGGCGGAAGCTCTTGACTGTGGTGGACGTCGAATCCGACTAGCCAAGCAATTACTCAGCTAGCCGGATCTTTCACAGTGTACGCTCGTACTGTTGGATTCGGAGTCGGTACAACGGTGGGACGGCGGAAGCCGACTGACCAACTAACACGTTTGTTCGTGCTTGAGGCGTCATCTCGCGCCCCTATATTGTACTTTTTTTAGGACCCTCCCTACAGAGTTGTTTAGTTCCCCTGTTGTTGTTGGCGCATGCGTTATTATAAAGAGGTTTAACCTGACGGCCGCTCATCTTACCCTAGCTCAGCGGCATGGCGAGTGGCAGCGTGGCCGGAGTATGGAGGGGTTTGGCGGGAAATAGCCTCTGACCCCTGGAACTCGGCGACAGACTAATTGCGAGTGACCCTACAGAGCTTTCTATAGTGAACTTGGACTGAAGTGGCTTTCGGTTCCCACGCGTCAGCCAACAGACTCCATCTCACCTACAAAGAGAAAACTAGAGGTATAGGCTACTCAGCCAGGCAGTCGAGCAAGTGAATTGCAGGGAAGTAGCAGCCCAGGATAACTGGGAAAGATGTCAGATTTGGCAGCAGAAGGAAAGACGCGAGAGTTGCAAACGTAGGAGCTGTGGACGTAAGAGTTCCGGGGTCTTTAAGCTGATTTGTTGTCCTTTGAAGACCTGGGTTCACATGGTGGCCAAACATGTACGGCAGTCAGCAAGGAGCTGACTGCGAGTCAAGAGCAAGAACTTGGCCTTGACCTCGTTGATCGAGCGGCGGAGCCATCGCAGCATCCTTCAGCAAAGGAGAACAGTGAAGCCTTTGGGATTTATTCACCAACTTGGCAGCTAAATTCATCTCCGGGTGTAGAGGCTAAACGACTTTCTTTCAGTATCTCACTGCTCAAGTCTACAGTAGTGAGATAGCGAAAGCGAAAGTGAATTTCCACGAAACTTTCACTATCTCACTACTGAAGTCTACGGTAGTCCACTCTAGCAAGAAAGAAAAAAGGAATGTATTCAGCCAGCCAGCCAGCTTGCGAGGCCAAACTCCCAGCTCTTCGAAATGGCAGAACGTTGTGCTTCGGAGCCGGTAATGTGAACGAAAAGCATCGTTACACCTAGAAAGCGTTTACATGGGAGATGATTGTGCTAGTAACGAAAAGGCTCACACCCTAAGCAACCGAGTGGGTTTCGCGACGGTTTGCGTGAACAAACTACGACCATCTAGTCTGTAGATGGGCCTGCAATCTCGTTTAACCAGTGCCCTAGACTATTACTGTAGTCATAATAAAGTAGTCTAATGTAATGTATCTCCGTCTGTAACTCCACAAAGTCATTAAGACCATGCGGGTGTTACGCAGGAGAGTTTTGTATAGCTCACTCACTGCCTGAGCGGCTTTCGGTAAGCATTCGGTGGCCAACAGAATTCATCTCGTGCAAAAAGAGAAAGTGGGAAGTGTAGCAGAGTCAGGAGAGCAGTTGAGGTAGTGAGTAACATGGAAGAAGCAGCTCAGAACCACTGAAAAGAATGAGCCATAGTCGGCAGCAGGAGAGTAGCTGTCTTTGAGTAAGAATTGTGGAAGCGAGTTCCACAGTCTAGAACCTGCAGAGCTAAAGCTTCTGTCGCCAACGGTCTTTAAGCGGAGGAATGAATGGAACAGCTAATTTATTGTCTACACAGGACCTGAGGGCGCGAACAGGCTGAAACTGATGCAGCAGTTCAGCTAGGTGCGATGGAGCCAAGCCACGGCGGGCCATGTGGGTTAGCGTAAGAACTTTGCTTTGTATCCATTGCTAAACCGGCATCCATCCTAGCTCTTTTAGCTAAGGAGACACGTGCTCAAACCTCTGGGACTTGAAGACTAGTCTTACAGCCATATTCATAGTCAGCTGCAGTGGCCTAATAGCTTTCTTTGGTAGCCCAGCCAAAAGGGAATTACAATAATCAAGCCGAGACAGAACTAAAGAGCTAATTAAATTGTTTACAAGCAACTGTGGGAGACAGCTCCTGATCTTGGATAGGGATCGGACGTGATGGTTAGCTGTAGAAGCAGTCTTCTGAATGAAGCTTTTAAAATTGAGGCAGCTGTCGAAAACGACCTTAATTTTGAGCACGTGGTGATGGCCGAAAAACAGCATCGCCTTTTAGAAGAGCAAAGCGTTTTAATCCAGCCACACGCTTATGGTGTCCTATGAACAGCAGTTCGGTTTTATCATCATTTAATTTCAAGAAGTTTTACGACATCCAGGATCGAATATCGGCAAGGCAAGCATTCAGTTACATATCGCCCTTAAAAAATAAAAATAATTAAAATATAATTCATTTGTATAGCGCCCCAAGAGAACTTAATCTCTATTCAGGCGCAGCACATATGCCTCGGGGCTCGAGCCCACGACCTCAGCCAGACATTAGTCGGGGCGAGCACCTTAACCGCAGGACCAACCCAGCTCGGCAGAAAACCAACTCTCTGCCTAAGCTTAACTACTTGCTTCGAGAGAAGTAGTAGCCAAGAGTTCATTGCAAGCAAGGTCTCATGCTTACACAAGCACGCACCAATAAAAGAGAAGATACCCAGACCTAGTTAGTAGGACCCTTCGTCAACAGCATATAGTTAATCATGCACAGAAAGCAGAGTAGTCCACTGGGCCCTCTAAAACGCAGAGCAGAAAAGATACGTGTTTAGGCACGACTTAAATGATGCAAAGTTAGTGCAGAAGCCAGACGCTTGTTGCCTACGAACTGAAGGTCAGATCGCAAATTTTAATTTAGTGCTGGAAGCGGCAAGACTAATGAAAGCAGAGGCGCGGGTGGTGCAATTGCACACTGGAAGAGAAGCAGGGAGATCTGGTAGGTAGGCTTGCGTAAGCGACTCGTAGGCCAGTCTCGAAGTTGATACGATGCTTGATACGGTACTATTGAAGCTCAGACAAAAGAGGTGCCGCGGCCTTAATCCATTCTCTGTTATCTACGAAGTGCTCCGTTTCTAGAATAAAATTTAGTTCTCTCAGGGCGCTTTCAAATGTCTTAATATTGTTAGCATTATAATTTCGAGAAACGCAAAGTGAAATATTGGCATTGCACAGTTAGTTGTTCTTGAGCCGTTAAGTAGATTGTTAACAGTAGGCATTTAGCAATTTTGGGTTTCTGATCTGCGATTTAACTGTTTCTTTCTAAGAGATGGAAGGCAGCTTTGGCTAAAATGGTATGACGAAATAAGTAATATGAACGTAAAATAATACGACGAGGTAAGCCGCTGCAGAAGGCTTCTGCAGCAAACACAAGGTTTCCGAAGTTAGCAGCCTATTCTGACCAGGCAGAAATAAGAAGAACTTCGTCGGACGTACACCCGCTGTGCTAGTGTTGTTTAACGGTGGCTCCAGCCGCGGCTGTTCCAGTGGGAATCTCACGGAGACACGGTGGGCGCTCGTTCGCGGTAAATGAGACTCTCATTTATTCCTCTCAGCGGGCACGTACGTGAGAGCTCGATAAATCGAAGCAGACGACACGAAATACAACCTGCATTAGTGGCCCGACGCTGCGCAGCTTCAACGGCAGCAACGATTGCAAGCCACAGCTGAGGCTTGCGCAGTATTACAATTACAGCAGCAGAAGCGGCAGCCGCGCACAGCACGCTAGCGTGCACTGCTGCGTGCCGCGTCGCGCCGGGAGCCTCATAAGCCCACGTAGAGTAATTGGTCCTGTCAGCCATTCGTGTATATCGATAGCTGAACGTATGAACTTGAATTACTTGTCTAAGAGGCGACTGAAATTGGAGCAGCAGCAGCAGCAAAGGGTCGGCAGGACGGACTCTTGGGAACTGTAGGAAGGTGACTAGTCTTCCGGCTCAGGTGGACTGAGCGCGATCGGAAAAGTACGATTCGCATTCCAGAAGCTCGGTCCGCCCGACTGATTGTTGCTTTAACCGGTTCAAATGGGATGAATTTCTATCAAAGTGTCAACGCAGCTGACAGGTCGAGCAGGACTAGCGCTTCGATGCTGCCGCGATCGTTGCCGCTCGGAATGTTGTCCGTCACGCAGTGGACAGCAGTTTAGTGGAGTGGAGTACCTTAAATCCAAACTGGAATCTTTCTTACAATTCAGCCCGAATTCAAGCGCATACACGTTGCGTTTCCCTTTCCAATTCTAATGCAAATCCATTTGTTTCATTGTTTGACCATCCAAAAACGCATGCTTACGCGTGAATTAATCAGCGAATTGGGTATACATTATTTGCGATGCCCTAGATTGCAACTTAAAAGACATTTAATTAAACTGCGTGCAATTTCAGTTAAACAAATCCCTTTTTCCCTCGAGAGCAGCAACGCTACTTCTTCAGGTGTCTCTGCGGCCTCTCGTCGTTTCTAGCGCGACTGCTCACTGTTGCTGCAGCGTGGTGAGTCCAGCTGTTTCTGCATCTGCCTCTCGGCAATGCTGAGAGTTGACAACATTTACCATCTCTTCTTGAAACGAAATAGATTTAATAGCTGATCTGCTGTTTTTTTTCAGTTTTTCTGTCATACTTGAGGCTGAAACCTGCTGTCAAAATGATTGGTGACAAAATTCACTGCGTCAGCACGCATGAGGGCAATTCACACGACCCAGCCAATGCTCTGCGGGGCATGTTGACTTCTTGTGAAATGCTGTCAAGTCAGGTGATGCCATGCCGTCAAGTCAGGAGTGAGATTTGGGTTGGAAAATGAAGCGCGTCAACTGATAGTAGTAACAACAGGCACAACTGCAGCGTTAGCGTTAGCGACTCACCGGAATGCAGCAAATGCAGAGCGTGGAGCACGTGCACCAAGCCGCTCTGGCACCTGGTACGTTCTCGTGACGCGCTTGCAGCCCGAAATGCTTGCTGCCCGCCTCACTGACTGTCACGCTCGTACTTAGCAGCTCGCTTGGCTGCTGCCTCGCACGTCTGCAGCTTGAGATGACGGTGCCCTTTCGCTCTCGCCTTCGATTCAACACGACCGATTGGTCCCAGAAGGGAGCAGCCAAGGGGAGAGTGGTGAGCCGTGATGGCGCACTAGGGAAGGCGGTTGCTTTCACGACCTCGGTGTCGAGGTCGTGGGTTCGATTCCTGCGGTGGGCGATCCTTTATCGCCACTGCAAGCGGTGGTGATAGCCATAAAGGCTCTTCTGTCGCTATACAAAAAGATGCTGTTTAATCAGCTAGCATTTATTTTATTTATTTATTTTAGAGTGGGAGGCAGCAGCAGCAGCAGCACAGTGCTGCCTTCATTTGGACACGGCTTCTCACTTTCACTGGCGTGCTTCCTTTTCTTCGTTTGACCTCTGACTTTTGGAGATCCACGCGAGTCTATCTGTTCTCGGTCCGCTGCTGTTCTCTGTAAACGCTGCACCTTTATCGAAGGAAGGTATGTGAGCTCCATGGCTCCATAGCTATCGCGACGACTTCGGGCTGCACTTTCGCCATTCAAGCATTCAAGTGTAATTTGAAACTGCAGCAGTAGTAATTGATTAGCAGAACGAATGCTTTGCAGACATTTCGATTTTCTATCTCACTCTCTATCTCGATTTTCAGGCAGTTTTCTATATCCTTAAGGTGGTGAATCCGAAATCCTCGTTAGAAAGCTTAAGCGTGCGGCAGGAATGAGTGAGTTTGTTGTGCTATTGGAAGTGGCATAGCGAGACCATCATCGAATGATCGTACTTTAAGGGTAATCTTTGACGACCGCTTGCCGTTTAAGGTTAGCCACTCATCAAGGAAGCGTTCATAATACAATTGGCCACGTCTCAGAAATAGCACGAGGACTTACGACAATCTTCGAATGTCAAGCAATGAACAATGAATCATGACTTTGTGGCTGCCTTTTGCGGAGTATTCCGTGTTTTTCCTTACGTCAGCTAAACCGAAGGGTGTCTGGTGTGACCGACCTGTCGTTTAGTCGGACGGGCAATCTCATCTAGGTCCTTTGCTAGCGTTGCATTGCAGCATTGAATCGAGATTAAGACGGTTGTGAGGAGGATCAGCAGTGAGAGCGAGGACAAAATTCAGATGTGGCATTGTACATTGCTACGAGACTCGGGGTTTATTGAATCCCGTTATTTTGGATTACGAAACAGAAACAGTTTCCAGGTTAAATGAAATCTGGATTACTCAAGCGTGCAGAAAGAGGATATAAGGGGATCGGTATGGCTAAAACATCGAGAGAAAATGTGGTCATGGTTGTCTACTTTTTTTTTTATTGATGTTAGGTTGAACGTGAGCACGGAAATGAGCAGGACAGTTGCTACTGTGTGACCACATGGATTGAAATCCCCGGAATGAGAAGAAAACGAGTCCTAGTGCACAGAACTACAAGTCGCAAAAGGTAGAGGTGATGCTGGGATTGCTACGAGGTGGGCAATAAATAACATTAACATTGGCTAGCTATCACTAGCTGGAGAAAGCACTAGAGATTTGAAGATTGTTTAGTCGGAGCTGGGAAATGCTTGCAATTGAATAGGTTCGAACACCAAGGGGCTACACTACCAACTCGCGGTATGAACAGATATCTTTTGGGTCAGCTTCGGTAAGCACAGAGGTCGCAAGACACCGGTCGACGAAGGTAGTTGCACATAGAAACTGCTATCAATCGCAACAGGATCCACATATTTTTTCTATTTCATTGCAAAAGACGTACATGCCATGAACACACCTACTAATGAATGCCAATCGCAGCAAGCACCACAAGCCACACAAGACTGCCCAGATGGCTACATCACTTGTGCATGAGCTAGCGTCACAATGGCCGAAGCACACGGCCAAAACAAGTCTCGCTTGCGGCTAACACTAGTTTCTCACCATCTCGTACAGGTCTCTACAAAATGAGGAGGCCACACAGCCGGCCGGCCGGCCCGACGGCAGAGGCCGAGGGCAGAGCTCAAAGGCTGATGGTCCAGAGGGTTGCTCCCATTCGAGCGCAACGTCGATGGCCGACAAGTCGCACGTGACATGCCACGGATGACGTCGAGCAGGAATTGCTAGAGCGCGAAGCAGCCGTCGCCAAGGATGCAGCATCGCATCGACTCTTACGACGACAAAGAACAGAAGAAGGCGGTTGAATCGACTGCTCTTCACCTGAACTGTCAGCACTGGCTGGCGCCTCCACGATGCTGCTGCCGCTGCCATCTGAGCTCGCGAGCCTCGACTCGGGCGCTGCCGAGCACGACCGGACAGTAGCCTGGTATCGTCGGTCGCACGGCGGCGCGATGAAGCGAGGCGCGATCGTCGTGCCGTGATCTGCCGGAGCCAGGCGGCTGCTGCTGCCACGGCAGCCCGCCGGCGGTCAGATCGGCGTGCGAATGAGGTGGCAGCGATGCCGAACGAAACGGACCGGGGTCGCTGAACGTCCGGCAAGGAGGCGAATCGCGATGGGCAGCGACCGTCCGCAGACCAGTCCACTCGGCGCAGTGGTCGTCGAACGGCCTGTCCCTCCGCGCTGAGGTTCCGGCACGGCCGTCCCAGCTGCTACGGCTGTCACCAGTGTCGGCTGCTGCACGAGCCGAAAGCCTCGCACCGGAAGAGTCGGCATCCCGGGCCGGAAGCTTCTCCTCCTTTGATGCCCACTGTTTGCGAGCTTGCGGGCGGTTCCACGTGGTCGGTGACGACCAGTGGCCGTCAGAGTAGCCTTGACGAGCGATGCCGTTCATGCCAGCCGTCGGCTGACGCCCCGCAGCAGCGCCGACCGCAGCTGGCCGGTGCGAGCCGGTTCGCGAGGCGGCGGCGGGCGCGAGATCGTCGTGGCCAGGGTGTTCGGCCGGCGGCATGCCAGCGTTCCGATGCTGCTTTGCCTGCTGGCAGCCCGGATTTCCTGCCTCCCGCTGCTGCCACTGTGCTTGCCTTCGCTCCTCGCGACGAGACTGCTGCTGCCTTGCCGATGCCGTATTGTGCGTCTGTGGCCATTGCTCGTCCGACCCGGGGCAAGGCTGGCAGCGACCGGATGCCCGCACGGGCGCCGATGCAGTCACCATAGCTGCGCCGGTGCCGGAGGCCGCCGATCGAAGCTCACCATTCGATGACTCGGTACTGCAAGAACGGAGTGACAAGACACGTCAGAGCACCACGAGATGGAGGTGCAGGGAAGCTACTCGCAGGTGACACCCGAAGGCACCGCCGACTGCACCGGTCGTCCTGGCGAGGCCGCAGCAGCCAAGCGAGGCGCATGCTAGGACAGGTTCCTCGCAACGAGATCAACACACGTGGCTCCACGCCAGGTAGCCTCAACACAACCCGAAGAGGTCACTCGGTAAAGACGCCTCAAAAAGACGTGTCGCCACTATGCTAAACTGAATCGAGATTCCGAAGCGATTCGAGCGTGCACAATCCGAATCGGGCGCAGTCTGCAGCACGCGCAAAGAGAGCGAAAGAAATCTCCACTCCACTCCAAAGCACTCTTCGGGCAGCTCCACACGGCCCAAGAGACAGGGGAAGCTGCCGAGGAGGGGGGTGGGTGGTCAGCTGCCGTTTGCCTGATTGGACAAAGAAGCGCTGCCAAACTGCCGAGTGGCGATTAAATCAACCTAAAGGCAGCTTACCGACATGGAGGCAAACCACGCACGTACAAAGTATGTGTGCGCAAGTGTGCATGCAGGAGGGCGCAGAGACACATTAGGCACAAAACCTTTGAGGCCTCGCTCGATATTGGCCTAGGGTTTAAGGTCCTCTCGCACTTTACGGCCAGGACCGTGAGTTAATAGTCTTGGCATGGGCAATCACCCAATGCACTTTGCAAGCAGGTGGAGGAGAGGGGCTGCAGCCTTGAAAGCCACTATGTGCTCATCAAACACTGATAATGAGGCTTCAGGAGATGAGGCTAGAGTGGCTTTTATAAAAATTGATGCACACACAAACGATTGCGCACACATATATGCAACCAAATATTACAAAAGCATGCACGCACACCGCTCAGCCACTCTGACACGTAGTATGGGCACGAAAACAAACGAATGCACAACAACGGGCAAACAACAATAATTACATAACCGCATGTGTGGAGAGCCGTGCTGACACAAGTGCCCCCGCTGGCTTTTCCTTGTGCGGGGAGACGCCGGGCGCCTGTGTGCACCCGGACATTCCAAGGCAGCGACTGACCACAAGCAAGTCGGAACAAGTGGACCCGCCAGCATAAAAGGGCCGCTTCTCCACATGCATCTGCCCGGCAGGCATTACAACCTGGACCGCACGGTCCCGTGCTCACAGGCCGGTGCACGACTTCCTGATGCGCGAGCAAGCCAACTCTTCAGAGTCTTTAAGCTTGACTTGAATCGATCGCCCATCGCTGGCTCGTTCGGTCAAAGCCAAGCGTTCGCACTCGGTCAGTCTTCGCCAGCTCGAAGCTCTGCGTCTGCTCCCTCGCTACCTCCTCCTCGCTTCCTCCTCCTCCTTCGTCCGCACACCGTGGAAGTTTACTTAAAATTCTATTCACTCTAGTAGCACGGCGAACGATGCAGGAACCGCCGTGACACGCCGTGCTCCGTGCGGGCGTGAGTGCGCAAGCAAGCACCTGCTCTAGCTAAACACCACTTTTTGCCATCCCACACCGTCACCATAGGCCGATCAGACTGCACGAACTCAGAAGATGACGCACTACAGTCTCGCGCCAGCACAGCATGAATGCGACGGCTTTAGCTGAGCACACTCGGGAACGTACTCTGCCGAATCTCTGTCATTTCTATCAATATCAATCGTAATCATATAAAAATCTAATTATTCATTAACAATTGTCCAAAGGTGACCACTCAAAAAAGGCGTAGCCAGTATAGCTGCTACCCAACGGCTATATACACGCTGCAGAGCCGGGCCGGAGCTTACGCTGTGCTCACGCTGCTCAGGTGCTCCAGATAATTCTCACGCTCAATGACATGACCACGGCCCTCGTTGAACGCTTGTATCGCCTCGGCCGGAAGAGCATGCATCCGATCGATCATGTATCTGCGACGAAAAAAGATGTATCAACCGAGGGCAAGGAAACACCGAGAACAGAACGCTAAATGACAGAAAGGGGAGAGAAAGAAAGAAAGAAAGAGAGAGAGAGAGAGAGAGAGAGAGAGAGAGAGAGAGAGAGAGAGAGAGAGAGAGAGAGAGAGAGAGAGAGAGAGAGAGAGAGAGAGAGAGAGAGAGAGAGAGAGAGAGAGAGAGAGAGACAGACAGACAGAGAGAGAGAGACAGACAGACAGACAGACAGACAGACAGACAGACAGACAGACAGACAGACAGACAGACAGACAGACAGACAGACAGACAGAGACAGACAGTCAGAGAAAGACAAGCAGACAGAGAAAGCCGGTTCCCTGCTGCAAGCATGCAGCACTTCAACCTAGACTAGGGTGACTTGCCTGCAGACCAAGTAGCCAGTCCGATTTACTCCGTGAGTACAATGAACTCCGATCAGCAAACCTGGAAACAGCAAATGATTGACCTTAACCGAACCAACAGACAGCAGATTACGACCTGCTCATGGCCAACTAAAATAGCAATAGCCACGAGTAGCGGTTGTGGTGGTACCAGCACTAGCAACACTTCTCCACAGGCTTCCAGCAACACTAATAGTAATGACAGATCAGCAGCATCGGCACGGCAGTAACAGCAGCAGACTTGAGAACATACCGTTGCCACTGTTCTCCCACAGAAATCTATCGACGATCTCCTTAAACCTGCAAGTTGGAACAGCAAACAAATACACCAACGACACCCGAGCCGTGACAGAATGAGCAGCGCCGGTGCACTCGCTTGTCCTGAGCAAGTAGCATCAGATCAGCAGCGGCGGAACCAGGCGTCGAGCCTCGCTGCTGCCGTCTGCCTAGCCAAGTTTGCTTTTTTTTTCAAAACTTTGCACCACCCCATGGAGCCTTGGCTAATCGAGTGACGGCAGAAGACTCCTCTGACCGCCGACCACCTCTGGAGCTCGACGCCAGGGGTCACGTGCTCGCCCCACACGCGATGCTCGCTCTGCGCTCACGTGCTCACCATCGCCGGTAGCATTGACACTGCCACGAAGCGCAGGCCTATAAGAGCCATCGATCGAATCCGAAGCTCGGGCAGTGCCCAGCTCTCGCACGTGACACGTGCAAGCCTAGCCGAAAGAGCTCGTGCAGAGCCTGTGTGCAGCTTCAGCATTGTGCCGGGCAAGGAGAGCTCGAGCTTTGCAAACCTCGTGAGTCGCTCGGTCGCCACAGTTGTCCCACTCCTCAGACACATCAATTAGAAACGACTGCAAATCTCAACTCCGAGATCAGAGACTCCGAGATCAGACTCGAGCTTCCGATCCCGATCGAAGAGATCAATAAGAATAAGCCTACGAATCTTAACTCTTCCCATCATTCGTCAGCATCAACTCTCTCTCTCTCTTTCTCTCTCTCGGCAACGTTTTGAGGCCAAGGCAGAAAGGCCGAAGCTCTTGCTCGACCGCTCTCACGATTCGGGAGAGCAAAAAGCACTCCGAGGGGGGCATGGGATGGGTGCCGAGGAGCGCGAGGGACATCCACAAGCGAGAAGCACACTTGATCGAACGCTGGCTAGCAGCGGCAACTTCGAGAGTGAGCCAACAGCGTACAGAGCAACGAATGTTTTTAGTAAACAGAGGCAGAGAGGGGGGAGAGGACACTTTGAGACTTTCGGGTATCACCGGCAAAGATGAACAGGCGCGGGCCAGTGAGCAAGCCAATGCGCTACCACACCGCACCATCGGCAACACTGCTGAAGCGTTATGCTGCCACTCAAATGCCGATGCACGATGGCACGATCGACTCTACCAGCAGCGGACAGCAGCGACTGAACCACGAGTGGCTCTGTTTGGCTCTGACCAGGCTGACAATCGGCATCCGCTAATTGTCCTCACCGTCACCTGCTGTTGACAAGGGTATTTACTATATGGTCACAAAATCGGCCATGCTTGAAGCTAACTAGTTCGTCTAATTAAAGGGTCCTTGACCCTGACCTTTCCTTGGGGCAATCGCATGCCGACACAAGCAAAATAATTCCCTCCTAGCCGAGAGACTACAGCATAATGGACACCAGACCGGATACAAGGCTCTTGCTCTTCACGATCGAAGTCGTGAGTTAGAATCCTGCAGTGGGCAATCCTTTATTGCCAACTGCAAGCGGCGGTGATTGAGCCATTGACGCTCTTCTGCTGCTATACACACGAGGCTGTTAAATCAGCTGTTTTTTCTCAGTGCAGAGTTACTGAAGAACAAGCTGAATAAAACAACTGCATGGACCAACTTCAAAGTGGTATCCCTGTCTAAGAGGACCCAAAGTTTAGCAATATTATAAGGAGAAAGCAGGCAGACTTTTAGTGTTCAGCAGGTGCAGTTGCTTAGTCAAAGGTCACTTGGGAACAAAACACTCAGATAGCCGATAATGCAGGTGATATGGTGACCGAGCTCATTTTGAGGGCAGAGTTTTCCAATTTCTCAGTTAGACTATGTGTGACCATAACTTGTGAGTTAATTTCTATCATTATTCATTCTGAGAAAGTTTGCTGCCATTCGAAGGGCGAATCTCAGCAATGCAAGCAGTGAGGAAGTTGTGAGAGTTGCAGTCGCTCAAAGGCAGGGAGGGATCAAAGCAATGATAATGGCAGCGCCACATCTGCATAAAAATGAAAGCCAAGATGGTGCTTGGACATTACATCTGCCAGAGGGAGAGTATACATTATGAAAAGAAGTGAACCAAGCACAGATCAGTGGGAACCCTACCCCACAACTTTAGAGGCACCTCGGATGACAACTGCTTTTACGTTGACGTCGATGCTCTGAAATCTGCATCTGAGATAGTACTCAAACGATTGCACTGCCAACGTGCTTAGCGATGATGAGATGAGAAAAAATGCCTAGCGGAGGGGGGCCTGCACTTGCAGCTACCCTTGCGTCATTCTGAGCAGGAATTCCTAGCCTTACGATTCGGATTTTGCCACCAAGCAGCTTGCCCTTCGGGATGGGACAGCTCACTTTCTAGTTTAGCAGTTTGCCCAGCGGTCTGATCGATGCAGCTTGATCCATTCAAGTTATTCAGCATTTACATAAAAGCAAGGTGAGGTAATCGCTACTATAGATTTCTTAGGTGCTAAACTTAAAGTGGGTCGACTTTGATGATTTTTAAATGATGGCCAGGACACGTTTGACACCATTGCATTATAAGGCTCGTGGCTGGGCAATCAGTTGGAAACCTTCAACTGACAGCAGCCGTCTTCAGGGGAGGTAAATGCGAAACTACTCACTACACTGGCTGAGACACTAGTAGAAATAAAGTATGTGCATAAATGCTACACGCACTCATGCATCGACTTCACACAGCTCACCTCCGCTGCACCGCGTGTCCAGGGACGTTGTGGCCCTCTGTGAAAATCTTCTCATACCGTACGTTGTGCTTGGTGATTTCCTTAAAAAAAAAAAAAAACGCATTCCAGATTGCACTACGAGCCCCGAAATGCTGCCCAATCAACACTTCCAAATAGTCCAAAACAACAAGGATTTGAGTATTGATTCAGTGCCATCATTGCTCATCGTGGGGATCTTATTCCATTTTAACTCGATGCTGGGTTGAATGAGACGAATGCCACCGAAGCATTCAGCTGCATCCTGTACGCGTTACGCGTACAAAATACAAATAAAGAGAGGAGCAAAAATTTCAGACCAAGATGCCCACATGCACATTCCTTCCCATTATTGACAACGACGACGAATCGCAATTGCAAGCTAGTCTCTCAGGCAGCCAAGTGCAGCCGAGCCACTTGGACAATCACGTTGCAACTTACCCCTTTCAACCATCTAGCCTAGGGCACCTGCTGATCTGGCAGTCACAGCTTTACTGCCACGCGACCAACCAGACTGGAGACGAAGGCGCAAAGCTTCCGGTTTTCGACAGGCAAAGCAGGGCAGAATGGTCGCTTTGGCCTATGCCACGGCAGCGGTT
Source organism: Cristatella mucedo (assembly GCA_009760855.2). NCBI lineage: Eukaryota > Metazoa > Bryozoa > Phylactolaemata > Cristatellidae > Cristatella > Cristatella mucedo. The sequence continues at coordinate 53,101 of WPIO01000004.1, read as the reverse complement.
GTCAGCTGCCGTGAAGATATGCCAATTGTGCGCATCAAACTGCCCTCCCCCCTCGAGTGCACGAGCGAGATAGAGACTCGGACTCACCTGAGGACTGTAGTACCGATTGGTGTTGGTCAGATCGATGACGAGACCGAGCCGCAATGGCTGCTGCTGCTGAGGCACCATCAGCCTTTCTATCAACATGCCGGGCGTGAACCTTTGGTCGGCTGGCAAGTCCTTGCACAGCGACTGGACATTAAGAGAAACGCACGCCCACGATTTACAGGGCGTGGTGAAAAAGCAGGACAGCGGTGGAGCTGCCACCGAGTGGCCGATTGGCGACGATACAATTAAGAGCCGAGTCGCGGACCCGAGTCGGGCACTGCGATCCTTCATCCTAGCGTAAGCAGGAAGCGTAGAAACTTCGCAGAAAGATGGCAAGAGCTAATGAAGCTTGGAAAGTGCTGGAGTGTCGATCTGTCGGCTGCTGAATCAGCCGGGAACCCGAGAGGGTGGCTCAGGTGCTGACCAAGCCTTTCGTAGGCCAGACCGGCAGAGCACGGCTCTGTAAGCTAGCAAGCGACATGGGTACTACACGGCCGGCTGGGAGGGCGGCTCACCTCGCGAACCGCAAACGAGTTAAAGGCAGACAGCAGGAGCCTAATGAATACAAAACACAGGCAAAACACGCCGGCCTTGAAGGATAAAGACGAGGCGCAGTATGCGAATGCAAGCCGTGAAGAGCTCGTTCACCAGCACACGGCCCGGCACCACGTGGCACAGCGTTGCGACCGAGCGTTTATGAATTTTCGCTCACATGGCTCCCATGTGACCATCAGAACCCCAGCGGCGATCGGGAAACCGGCGGATCACAATGTAAAAAACACATGAGTCAAAAGCCAGCTGGAGAGGCGTTTAGATTTTCTAAAAACAGAACAGAAAAATTAAATTTCCGAGAAAGGAATGGACTAGATGGACGCCAGACTGATATAAACGGCAGAAAACGAGGAGGAGCCGTAGCGATTTTTGGGCAAAGATGCTCAACCGATTGCACTGCCGACGTGGCCGGTTTTCCAAGCTGCAGCAATTGACTTTAAGCTGGCAGGCTTCGATAATAAGATATTCGTATGACACGATAAAATAACTACTCTCTTTCTAGACAGTTTATACAGAAAATCCGATCTGCCTCGCAAAGCAGTGTATCAGCCGGTAGCTGAGCCATTTGGATGACGGGCATGTCTTATGACGACACACGCACAGAGCTTTTCACTCACTCGCGCACCGTCGGTCTCTCATTCGCTGCAAACAGCAAGCCGCAGCCTCGATCGCTCGCTCGCTGTGGGTGGGCTCGTCGCCACTGCCACCATTGGGCGTTCGCAAGCAAAAGCGGTAGCTGCATCGAGCTCGGTAAGTCGCGAAGCTCAAGCGGGCTGGCTCGTGAAAAAGGCAGCGACAGAAGACAAGCGAACATGCGTTGCCGAAGTTACGTTACCTCCTTGAGCGGCACTTTAAAAGGCAAAAATCGAGTGCCTCTGATGATGGTGCCGAACGCAGAATACGCATCCCACCTGCGCAAATAGAGAGCGTGGCCGCGAAAACGAGACTTACAGTCAACGTGTCACAGCGAGGCGAAAGCGTTTCGACGTCGGCCAACACGTTGCTTAGAATAAGGATAGCACAAGCAATTGTAGAAAGGGGAGAATTATAAGGTATCGCTTTTCATAACCGACGATGGGATATTATCGCATACAAATCGGCGCTGAGCGGATGAAGACGAGATAGCTAACGAGAAACGGTTACGACGCGAAAACAAAACTAACCTTTCTGGTATACCGCGGCCCATCGATGAAACTTTATATAAATATATATATTAAAGTAGTGCGGATCTTACTGCGGACGTATTCACGCCCGATCGAGGGAGCCTCACAGTAATCCCGAGAGTAGCGAAAGGACTGCGGCAACGACCTCGCGTCCCTTGCCGTAGGTTGGAACCGGAAGTTACTATGGTAAAAAATACGATCGCCAGAAGGCTTCCGGTAACTGCTCACTACAGTCCCGGTACATTACTATCGCTAGGCGGCTGGGTAGGGGGCGCCTTTGTTACTCCCGACACCTCCCCGTGTTGTAGTTCATCGTCCAGTTACCAAGCGAACGCGCAGTTGATTACGGAAACGCTTTTGTACTCGGATACAGACATGGGCGAGAGGCAGGGGAGTGAGTCTCGAGCCCAGATACCGGAAGTGGAACAGCTTCCCCAGTTTCAGCCTCCTTGCGTCCCCAGGTCCTCTGTGGGCAATAGAGGATGCACGAGGACAGAGAATATGTTAATACGAATAGATGAGAATACAGAGGTTTTTGAATAAGCGAATATATAGTGCTAATCCGCATTTGCTTTATAGGCGTGTGCTGACTGGCCTGCCTGTGCGTATTCTTGAATAGTATCTAGACACCGTGAGACCAGAGTCTCTGGTTTTCTGAATGCAGCGGCGAAAATTGCTACGATATGGCCGCATCTGTGCACTTTTCGAATCGCTGAGCTCAACGAACGGGTGACTCACCGTTTTTTCGTGTATATGTGTGTGCTTTTGTGTTACTGTACTGACAGAGATGCACATTGACTCTGTGCAAGCCCTCCGAGTCGCCCCAGAAACCGGGTAGCCTCTCCACAGAAGCCTGGTAGCCATCGTGGCCTATCGAGAATGATGGTGTTTAAGGAGTCATTTCTGCCTAAGGTGGCTACGATTTTAGTTGGGGAAACCCAGCCCCGTTTGTTCCGCCAGGCTTTTGCAGGACTATAGCCCCTCCCTCCCCAGGTAGGCCCACCCTAGGCCCTAGGTAGATTGGTCATTGGGAGTTGAACCCACGACGTCCAAAAATAAAAGCAGTTTTCACTGGGTTGTGTGAAGAACAAACCATTTTTTATCTCTGTCGAGCAAGTGCTGGCAAGAAGAAAACTAAATGCCAGCTTTTTTTGAGAATCCCGATTATTTCTGACCAGCTGCATTCAGCAGATCGCAGCCGAGAACGCTTTCGATTGGCTGCCGGCCTCCTTATGAACCGGTTCGCTCACTCAGTTAGAATTTGAGCTTCAACGTTTCCGGAAAGTCACAGTGCTGGCGCTTGTTTCGGGCACGTCCGATCGGCCCAGTGGTGAATGCATTCGTCTATCAGTTCCATAAGAAATCTCACTGAAGCACTCTGAGACGAGGCGCTTAAAGCTAATAGATATAAGGATCGGCTGATCTAAAAGCCTCGTTTATATAGAGGCAGGAGAGCCTTGGTGCTACTCACCGCACTTGAAACAGACTATAAATGGTGGTTTTCTGCTAAATTCTTCAGGTTTTCTGCAAGAAACCACGATGTTGAAGACCGATGCGCCTGAAGAATTACAATTAGCTAACAGCAACTAATTGTTTTACTACAATTGCATCTATTTCTTAACCCTGTTCCCCCCGACGTGCAGCTTTCGTCTCTCTCGCCTCTGCAGTCGATTACAGCTTTTTATCTCTAACCAGTTCATGCTAATTGACAATGCCCGTGCTACCGCTAGCCATTCGATCATGCTTCCTTCATGACATAAGTAATAGGCCTAGAAATAAAAACATTTTGTCGAAGCTTACTTCACAAATGTGATATTATCATTTTTATTATTCTCACAACACAACTTCTAATCATTGCCATAGCAATAGGATTGACTCTCGCTTCAATTCTTTTGACGTAATTCCTTTATTGTTAGAATTTGTTTTCTGCCTCCTACCTCCTCATTCTCGTTGGCATCTCAGCAAGAAAAGCTTGCAGTCTTTTACATTTCCCAGTCTCCACTGGCATTTGATCTAATCGGAGCGGCACTCATCCTTGAGGAGTTTGTTTTGCGTGAAATACTTAGAGTAAGAAGATTTTGTCATTAAAAGTCGCCCTTATTTTGTGCATGGATCGCGTATCGGTGACTTCTTCTGAGCCGCATCGGAGTCGCAAGCCAATTGAGCGGTGACAAGATTGGCGGACTCGATGCTCTAGCTGCAGCCGATAGATGCTGCAATGCACTGCGGTCTCTCGGCACCGCTTGCGAAAACCGTGCATTTTCAAAATCGGCCGCGTTTCCAATAGTTCACTGTTGCAATACTTATCGCTAACCTGCACTGGCTCCCAGTTGAAAAACCGCATTGACTTAAAGGTTCGGTCACTCACTATTGGGTTCCTTCATTCTTCGGCTCCAGCATACCTATCAGACACCTACTCCTCTCCGGGCAAAACATTGCGACACCCGCTTTTCTGAATCGAACCGTTTACTTTCACTTCGTATGAATCTCAAATCTTTTGGAGACCGTGCCTTTACTTCGTATGCTCTCATGGCCTGCAACTCACTTCCGACTGGCGTTATGACAGCTCATGACTTGACGAAATTTGAAGAAGCCACAGACCCATCTAGTTGTTATCACAGGATTTAGTGGGTCCGTGTAATTCGTGTTTTTCGCTTATGCGTGCTGGCACTGGACATGCTGCCAGTAACCATATTGCATTCTGACCCTGTGCATGTCATCTATAACCTTGTTACGCTTGTTGAAATTGTGCGTGCTCCCATTAACCATTCGACCGTGCTTCCTTTTCAGCAAACGTAAAGTGCCTAGAAAGTGGTTACTTTCTCTGATAGCGCTATACAAGTGTGCTATTTTTACTGTTGTCATTATTAAAGATGACAGTCAAACTCGTTTCAATTCCGTTTAAGTGGATTGCGGTATTGGCTCAGCGCACATTACATTCGATTGCAGCGAAGCATGAATGGGCGAAAGCAAACTCTCGAGAAATTATCCGAGCTTTAACCTTTAACTGAATTTACTGTCGCTTGCAATAAAAAACTGAACTTTTCGAATAGGGTTGATTACTCTTTGTGGTGGAATTTGGTGAATCGTGGTATTGGCCAAGGCCGCTGCTGTCGATTGCAGTAGACTGTTTGAAGGCGGAAGTGTATGACTAAGTTTTGTAAGTTTTTTGAAATATAGTATAGTTTCATAATAATAATAATAATGCACTTTGTAAAGCGCCCTCAGAGAACTCAATCTCTTTCTAGGCGCTTTACATTTTCTGCAAAGGGAAACGCGATTTAATGGTGAGTCCAGTCGGAGTTTCGCGAAATGATGGGGGTGGATTTGAGTCGGATTGCTGTGTCTTGCATTAGATTGCGGTACTGGAGAGTATCTTTGCAAACCATTTGCAAAAAAAGTGTTTTGCAATGGCGTGAAATATTTGCTGGCTACATTGTATTACGAGCGTGCTACAATATTCACTAGAAATTAGATCTGCATTCGTATATACTTGCTGCTACTGTAATTAGCGAAAACGCCTCACCTGCGGGTACTGTTTAAGCAAGTGAAACAGCCCACCGGCCAGCCACTAACGTGCGGGATATTATCCGAATCAAGTATATTCCCCGACGCAGAGGTATTCCCCTACTTAGAGACATACTTTAACTCCGTTATTTCCCGAGCAGAAACTCACACCGTCCATGTTCGCATGCTCCATGAGACTCCAAGATCTGCCGCTGTCGGAGCTACCGTAACCAAAATTCCTCGAAATCAATTTCAGATCTATTTAAGCTTAATTCGAGTGAATTGTCATATAATAATAACGCACTTGATAAAGCGCCCATCAGATAACTCAATCTCTTCCTAGGCGCTTTACACTTGCTGCAAAGGGAAACGCGATTGAACCGTGAGAAATATCATGCTTGATAAACAACATGAACAACGTGGTTAGGGGTGATATCCACAGGGTAAGCATGGAAACGTGGTTAGTGGCAGCATGCACAGTGTCAGCACGCATAAGCACACGAAGGACGAATCACAGGGACCCACTAAATGCTTTCCTAAATAGCTGTGTTTTTAAGTTCTTTTTAAATGTGGTCAAGTCAGGGAATGTTCTGACGCATGTCGGGAGGGAATTCCAGGCTTTGGGAGCATACGAGCTAAATGCACGTCTCCAAAGGATTTGAGGTTTGTACGAGATATTGGTAAACTGTTGGATTCCGGAAAGCGGGTGGTACGATGCTTGGCCTGGTGGGGAGTAGATCTAAGAGATAGGATAGACCCAAAGAATGAAGGGACCTAAAAGTGAGTGACAAAACTATGAAGTCGATCTTTTGCTTGACTGGTAGCCAGTGCAGGTCGGCGAGAAGTGGTGTGATGTGGCAACTGCGACCGACGTTCACGACAGACAAGCCTTTGCGATTGATTGCAACAATTCGTTGAAACCGAGCGGGTGCACCTACTGAGCTCTTTGCCATCGAAGGTGAGGGCCAATCCTGGAGCAAGCCAACCAAGAGGCCCGCTTTGCTTGAGGGGGAGATGTCATCCTGTCATCCTTTCGGCGTTGTTCGCTTTATTGCTTATGATTCGTTGAGAATTTGATAGCCCAATCAGTTGGTAAAAATAGAACGGGCGTCCAGAAGTATTTCGGTGACTTCGAGATAAAAATTGAATGTATTTGTATCACTGCTTGCTGGCCTACCGGCATATGCAAGCAGGCGCTTACAGCTCGTGAAAAACTCTGCAGCTGGGCTTGTCTGTCGCACCAGTGGGCCAGCTGACTGCAGTGCCGGCCCACTGAGTATATACTTTTGATGCCTTATTCTAACACTTTCCTTTTGCCACAGTCTGAATTTCCTGATTTCTGCGGGACATCGGGAGATCGTGTGACAATTGCAATGCGTTCTTGACAGCGACGGTATCTTCACTATGCACTGGGGCAGCTCTCAGGCTAGCCGCGATACTAGCCCTTGCTTTAGTGGGGTTGACTAGGGCACCTAGAGCAACCCGAAGTGGGCGGACTAGCCAAGAAGAATTGGGTAAGGGGACACATTAGCTAACCGGGACCGGAGCGAGGTGTTAGTCTGACAGCGACATCCGCTCTGGTTAGAATGGAGCTTTGGTCAGACAAATAGCGGTCAGGATGTGGACCGACTACTGTACTCCACTAGACAAAGAGCGAAAGGGTGGCAAGCTGGCACAGGAGCCATCTAATAAATTGCAGGCAGAAGCGAATAGGCCGAAGACGGACACCGAGAGCTAGGGTCCGACATAAATAGCAGCTACGCTCAAGAGAGAGAGAGAGAGAGAGAGAGAGAGAGAGAGAGAGAGAGAGAGAGAGAGAGAGAGAGAGAGAGAGAGAGAGAGAGAGAGACGACTGACAGATCTCGGGGCTGCAGCTTCCGTAGTCGATGCGAGACTACGCCTCGACAGCACGAGAGTCGAACCTACGGCGACGAACAAGTGCAACTTGGCTTCCGAAAAGCGTGTGGTACGATGCTTGGCCTGGTGGGGGAGTAGATCTGATATGTAGGCTGGAGCCAACTACTGCACGGTTGTGTTCAGTCGGCTACTCGGTTAGCTGCTCACATATTGAGGTGCTGTAGCCTTCGAGGTCGGGACCATTGCTAGCGACGCGAGCGTGCGGTAGCATATTGTAGTCAAGCTTCGGGATTTCTCACGCAGTTAACTCCGTCGGTCGCCTGCGCCAGCGCGTAACCACTACTAACAGGCCCACATTAACCCGATGCTTTCGGCACCCAGTAGCGGCCGCTTGTGTTTTAACCGCGCTGCAGCGCTGCAGTACGCCGTCCACCGGTAGAGAGCCGGGGGACGAGCATCTTTGCCGTTACAACTATAGCATTTTAAAATTAGCCCAGCCCACTGTAACGAGCGTTACGGGTATTAACCAGCGTCCACAAAATCACTAGCGGCTCCTCGGCCTAGAGCTCAAGAGCTAAAGTTGCCTGCTTTGTTATGCATCCGCTTTCGTGCTCCCTTGGCCATAAACATAGCTGAATCTTCGCCTGTACGTTTTAACTCGGTGATCGCGAATAATAAATAACAGTCATAATCAGGCTGATTTAGCAAGGCGCGATTTCATGCCAAAGTGCCGCCAACTCGCTACGTTGTCTCAAGAATACTAACGCGTTCGTCACAGGGGTGCAAGTGGTTGCATACCGGGGATACGAGCCAGACGATAGACGCGTTCGCACTCGCTGAGAACTTCCGCCGAATAGCATCCGGCCAAAGTGCTGAGTTGCATTGGTCCGGGGGCCGGATTGGGTAAGACGGTTGCTTCGCACGACCTCGTGACCTCGGTCCCGAGGTCGTGGGATCGAATCCTGCGGTGGGCGATCCTGTATCGCCACTGCAAGCGGTGGTGATAGCTGTAAAGGCTCTTTTGTCGCTATACAAAAGCGGCTGTTAAATCAGCTAGTATTTTTTTTTATTGGCTCAGCTAGGTGACATCAAGCTGGACGTATCTGGTAGCGAGTGCGCCGGCTAACGAACCCTACTTGGATGCAAACTCAGACGAAGATGGCCGACCCATCGGTTGCTCTAGCTACCGATTAAGATCGAGACTTCAGCTGGCAACGACGCGAGTGGCGCACGGCAGTCCGTGCAGCAGACAGCCGCCGAGAATCAACAGCAGCCCCCTTTCGTCTCTGCCCTGGCTTGCGATGCAAACAACGCTTGAGAAAGAGTTCCAGCTTGGTCTAGTCTGGCGGAAGGGTACAGAATAACCTCGGCCCGAACTACTCCTATAAGCAGAAGTCATAGGACAGCCAGGGTCTTGGGATTGAGTAGTATTAAGCTGAGCTAGCGTCAAAAGCTCCGCTATAATTTAGACAGAAATAGTTCCCGTGAAATGCATGAGGGTTATCCGGGCTTCTCACCGGGGTAACAGCTGCCATTGACAAACTGGTACCAGCTACTGCCACCGAATCCTGCTGACAGGCAGCTCGACAGTGGAATATGTTCACAAGTAAAATATTTAAACAATATCCATATTTTAATAAAATTAATATGCGTAACTGAGGAAATTGTGTTGCTTCCTAGACATTTACACGGGAAATCCCGGCCTCCCAAGTTGGTTTCACATTCGAAGGCAGCCATTGGCTGGTGGCGGCTGTTTTTCTGCTGAATTATTGTTCATTCGGCTTCAACCAAGGTAAGGTGATGGATATTGTATGAAATACTTCATACAGCGACAGACCGTGCGTATGTGAGTCTGCTATTTTACGCGATCTTCATTGAAAAGTCGCAAGTAAGCAATTTTGTTGCTAGCATAGGGTGGTGGGCGGAAGCCAACGGTGGGCCCGGAAGTACTGAAGGTGCTCGATGATTTCTGATAGGCCAAATGGTGCATGGCAGAAGACTTGTATTCATTTCAGAGTGTACGGGCATATATTTTTTGTTAGGAGCTCACGAAGCCAGCACTTCCGGCTTTCAACCGACTTAACTGAACCAACCGATCCAACATTTCAAGACTTCCAGGGGTAAGGTGCTCTTACTCCACAGCCCAGGTCACGAGTTTGGGTCTCCTTCGTTGCCAAAAACTTAAAGCTGGAGAGATAGCCGCTAAGGCTTTTCGACTGCTAAATTCGCTGTTGAATAAGCAAGCCGAAACGTGGTGCTTTTACTCCTAAAGTAATGTAATGTAATGTAATGTATCTCCGTCAGTAACTCCACAAAGTCATAAAGACCATGTGGGTGTTACGCAGGAGAGTTTTGTATAGCGCACTCACAGCCTAAGCGGCTTTCGGTACACATTCGGTAGCCAACAGACTTCGTCTCACCCAACAAAGAGAAAGTGGGAAGCATAGCAGAGTCAGGAGAGCAGTTGAGGTAGTGAGTAGTCGTTAAGCACACCTCTCATAATAGATCGCCTCGCATAACCCTTTGTAGCACAATTGCATGAGCGTTTTTTGATATAATAGTCAGGATTCAGGTCGGTAAATGCCCATAACTAATTGTCAGGTCATTATTACCACTTAGTCATCGCCAGGTGTAGCCACCGTCTACTTACCGGTCTAGCCTGTAAGAACAAGTTATATAATCGATAATAATAATACATTTACTGTAATGCCCTTTGATAACCCGATCAGTTTCTAGGCATTTTAAATTTGCTGCAAAATTAGCACAATAGAACGGTTAGAAAAGAATAGCATGGTTATAGGTGGCACTAGCAGGGTCTGCATGCAAGTATGGTTAGTGGCACCACAGTGTGAGCACCCAAAAGCCCGAACAAAGAATGATCATCCGGACTCACTAAATCCTTTGATAAATAGAAGCGTTTTCAATTTCTTTTTAAATGTTGTCAATTCACGGGATGTTGTAACTCAAGTCAGAAGTGAGTTCCAGGCTTCGGGAGTACAAAAACTAAATTTACGATCTTCAAAAGATTCGACATTCGTTCGAGGTGTCGGTAAACGATTCGATTCTGAAAAGAGGGTGGTACGATGCTTAGCCTGGTGGGTGAGCAGATCTGATAGGTAGGCTGGAGCCAAAGAAGGGAGGGACCTAAAAGTGAGTAAGACAAAAGCTTGAAGTCGATGCGTGTCTTGACTGGGAGCCAGTGCCGATCGGTGAGAAGTAATGAGATGCGGCAACTGCATTGCTCATGACAGACAAGGCTAGCTGCAGAGTTTTTTCACGAGCTGTAAGCGCCAGGTTGCACAGGCCGGTAGACCAGCAAGCAGTGAGTTACAGACGTCAAGACGGGATGACAAAATGCATGGACCAATTTATATGTGCTATCCCTGTCAAACAAGCCGAAGGCACGTTGCTATACCATTGCTTTTATCATGTATTCTCTAGCACCTCATACCTTCATATCCCTTCTAACTTTGGTTGCCTACATTTGCACTTGTATGGCAGCCATGCTTCTCTAATGAAAAGACAATACAGCCTTCCAAGCAGTTAAGGACGAAGGGAGTGTCACGAAAAAACTAGAAAGCCTAAGGTTTACCTCGGCCAGAGCATTCCTTGTAAAATCACTATAAAACCAGCTTGTCTCCTTCCACAATGACATTCAGCTATATGACCACCTCAACGTTCTTAGTCAAGTGTACCTACTTTCAACTGCCGTATCTGGCAAAATAAATTCTGGAGTGGCATAATCGTAGCGGTTTACAACTAACTAGAGTTTTGCCAAAGCCGCAACAACCGGTAAGAGAGCAAAGATATAGGCAACAGAGTCACAGTCAAAAGTTTCGCTAGGATGCAGACAGCAAAGGTTTTGGTAAAATACTTGTACAGTAGTTTCGGTAGACTATGATATGCGACATCTGACTCAAGCCCGATGCTTGCGTGCTGCATATAATGCAATGAAGCCAAGCTACCATAAGCAGCAGCTGCTTTAGGTGAAGTGCATCAGGTATGCATGTGGATGTCATGTAGTGATCCAAAGCTTTGATAAATAAAAGCTACAAATTGGTATGGCTATAATTAATGGCTCATGCATCGGTTAAATGTGTATCATGGCCTCTGTAGGAAATTGTATTTTGATTTGAATAATTTCTTAACAGCTCTAGACGTAGGCATCGATTAGATGCCCAGAGTGTAATTCTACTGCTGTGCTTTGCTACTGACATTGAATTTAATGTTATTACTCAGCTACTGCTTTCTGCCTATTCTGTGGTTGGCTACGCCTATGCACCAGTCAACATCCTACTAGATACAGGTGCTTAAGCAGACATTCGTGATTAATGGTTGAAGTTTGTAGACTCTGTTTTTATTCTTTTGTGTTTTTATTTGCCTTCACCCTTGCCTGCCACTTACACGAATACCTGTATATCACAAGACTAGCTCTGGGCTCCGACCTTGCTCTCAAGTCAAGCAGGATACTCTATACTTGGCGTGAGCCTGCAATTTACTATCCAACTTACGCAAAATTAGTAGGTGGCTATAAAGGTATGCAAGCATCGTTACTAAGGAGACAATAGATAACAACTGCTGACGATGCCCAGATGCTGTTATCAGATTTGCTACATAAAGCCAGGTAACACAATCAAGTGGCATCTCTCATAAGAGTATCTGGTCAAAATGGTCTGCCCTGCTGGCATTATTTGTTAAGTATATCTGCTTTGTAATGGTTCATGTTTCATCAATCCCTTTTTGTTAAAATTTGCCTATTTTCCCTACATATTTTGTTGTTGATCTGTCCGCTGGGTTTATGTCGTTCTTTCCTTAGGTTAGCCATGGCACAAGAGCTTCCAGTGTCCCGACTAGCATCGATAAACAGAGACCTGTTATCTTGCATCGTCTGCAAACAAATCGCAGAGCAGCCACTGCTGCTTCGATGCCTGCACAGCTGCTGCAGTAGCTGTGCTGATCGTGCTGCCATAGCCGAGGGCTCAAACAGCTTACGGTGCCCTGCTTGCGGCGTACTCACCGACATCAGTTCAACAAAGCATCACAATGGTTTCATCGCTGAGTTGGTGAGACGTTTCACAGCCCTGCAAGATGCTTACAAGTGCAGTGTCTGCAGAGAGGATGGCAGCCCGAATGAGCTAGCAGACGTCTGGTGCATGCAGTGCCAGAGATCGTTGTGTGCAACCTGCTTACCTAGCCATAACCGATACAACAGGTGTCATGCGACCGTTTTGCTCGAGGAAATCACGAGTTGGAACGAACTGATGAAAGCCGAAGTGCAGCAGCAGTGCGCACAGCACTCGAAGCCGCTGGATCTGCTGTGTATCGACTGCAAGAAAGCCAAATGCACCGACTGTGCCAGGCAGTGCGAGGTCTCAGGACACTCGGCGCCACAGCTGCTGAAAGGACTGAAAGCCGAAACTCTCTTGAAGGACGCAAGAGAGAGAATACGGCATCTGCGTGAGCATTTGCCTTATAAGTCTGAGCAGCTGCTGAAGCCCAGGAATCTGGTGAAGGATATCCAATCGGCTCGTGCACTTCATCTGGACGAGCTGAGAACCAAGAAGAAGTATGTGGTGGACGCTGTGAGCAAAAGCTTTGATGATTCTGAGTGGAAGCTTAAGGACTGCTATGACCAGCTCGAGGACAGTGCTGCTGTCCTGCAGAGCCTGGCCGAGCAGCTGCACCAGTCAGTGCAGCATGCATCCGAATATGCCAGCAGCCTGACAGACTCGGCCGGTGAACCTGATTTGTTGGACCAGCAGGTGGCCTTGCAGTCACGTCTCGAGGTGCTGGTCAAGCTGATGGATGGATTCAGAGTGATACCGGATGCTGGGGAGCTTGTGGAGCTGGGTGGCTCCCTGCCCGATGATTTAAGCGAACTTGTCTCCTCGTGGATGGGAACTCCGAAGCTGACCACAGGTAGCTGCCCACGAAACAATGCAATCTGCGTGAGGCCTGGCTCAGCTCGCTCACACGCAAATCTTGCCGATGTTCTGCAATTGCAGCCCTTGAGATTGTGTTCCTTGCAGACTGCCTTGGGCGAATCCTTGCCGAGGTCATCGCCGTTAAGGGTGGTGCTGGTGGTGATGATGTTGCAGGTGAGTTGACATCTTCTTGATGCAACGTTCTAACCGAAAAAATTGTTATGCCAAGCAAACAGTTTTGAAGGTCTGTAGTTATGAGAAATTCTCTTTGGATTAATCGCCTGCTAAGCCCTAGCATAGTTGCTACATTGCTGCCATTCCCTTTGTTACTTTTTGCTTTACATAGCACACTCTTACGGTATTCTGCTTTCCCTAATTTCATCTATGTGTGCAGGCAAGCTCACTGCAGACGGGATGACGATCGAATGCCCTTTACCTCTGCACGAATGAAGCTCTCACTTTGTGCTGCTCCCAGATGAAGCAAATTGACGCTGTCGGTCGGTATGCAGCTACGAGTAATTACTAAATTGAATGGTCTTTCGGATATATGAAAGGTGTTATTGAGCTTTAATTGTTTACCTTTCATTTAAGCATAACTTGCGCCCGAAAATAACAGGTCAATGTGCCATCGGTTGATCTTTGCAAGGACTTATAATGCCTGCCTTGATTGAAACACCCATCATTCATGTCTGTAGTACGACTTCAGCCAACATTTCGTTTAAATTTTCCTGTTTCGATAGTAGTTCGATACTTGGGGTACCTTCAGACAAAAGTACCCAGATAAAGTTGTGCACTCATGATGGTAGTATATGGAGTCATGTAAGCTCCGCTGCTATCTTCACTGTGACTATTTATGAGCTGTCCTCGGTTATGCTACACAAAACAGGACCTGCTTAGCATAAGATGCGAGGTCGCCATTAGTCGATACCTACCGGCGGGCCTTCTCCGGCGGGTCAGTGAGAACCTTCCTGCATCCTGCGTTCGCCTCATCAACAGCTCGGCTATCAAACCTACGACTCGTAAGTTTAAAGCGCTAAATAGTACTTGTTGCTGTAGTAGCCCACCCGCTGTAGCCCAGCACGTTGTGAAACGTCGTCCGACGGCCGTTACCAAGGTCCAATTCAAATTCGAAGAGCCAGCGTCGGCCGGGCCGGATGCAAGCGGTAGAGCATATGAGCCACTTCATCGCCGTCGCTCAGTTGTTGGACACACTTAAATACCGCCTACTAAATCTCTGCTCGCTAAAAACCAAGGGGTTACTTATCCGTGATCAGGTGGTCCAGGAGAAGCTAGATGCATTTCTGCTTACCGAAACCTGGATGACGCCTTGTTCCAGTAGCTGTATTTCCGAGACAACCCCACCCGGGTTCTCATTCTATCAGTCCATGCGTTCTGACAAGGTTGGTGGCCGGGTTGCAATTGTTGTTCGCGAATCGTTTGGCTATCAAGTTTGCAGTTTCTCACATGGGTAATCGTTTGAATCGGTTGCTATCAGGTCTTCATCAAAGACAATGCCTCTCACCGTTGCGATATACCGGCCTCCTTCTGGCTGTCTAAACTTGTTTATAGATGAGTTTTCAGAGTTCCTCGCTAAAATATTTGTGTGTGACAGGCCGTTACTGATTGTAGGAGACTTCAATATTCACGTTGACAACCCTAGCAACAGCCAGGTCCGCTCATTTCTTGACTGTCTGGAGAATTTTGGTTTGGCCCAACACGTTAATCATAGCACCCACGTCGGCGGCCACATTCTAGATCTCGTGATCACTAAGGATGTCCTCCCCACTGACTTTGTGGTGTGCCCACTGACCCTCTCAGATCATTGTTCGGTCTCGTTTACCGTTCCTGCTCCCTCGTACATACAGAGCAATGTCGAATTTGCCAAACGACGTAACTTACAAAGCATTGACATGGACAAGTTTTTGAAATCTGTTTGTGATGCAGGCCTTCTTGATCTGCATTCAGACTCGACCGGCCGCCTCGATACCCTCACTGATGCGATGAACATGACACTCAGGAATGCTCTTGACAAGCATGCTCCCGTTCGCTCTATCCGTGTTCAACATCGTCGAGATTCCTTTCAATTTACAAAAAAACTTCTTAAGATGCGCCGTGTTAAGCGCAGGCTGGAACGTCGTTTCAAGAAATCGGGGTCTGAGGCACACCTAGTCAATTTTAAAGACTTCCTTCGAGTTTACACCCGGAAGCTTAAAAAAGCCAGGGCTTCTTTTTTCATTAGAAAGCTGAATTCCTGCCAGTCGGACAAGTAACAGATTTATAAGACAGTTAACCATTTACTGGCCAATGCTGACAGGTCTGACTCCCCAGATATTAAGGGCTCAGCCGAAAAGTTTTCAGCCTTCTTTACTGAAAAATTGAGCACATTCGTGCCTCCATTAAGCCCCCTCCCGACCAAAGCAATCGCCGTTCCTCAACCTGTGACCTTTCTTAAAAGGTTCTCCGATGTTTCTGCCTGCGATGTGGCTGCCTTAATAAGGTCTAGCAAAAAGAGCTCGTCTCCTGAAGACCCTATACCTTCATCTCTGTGGTCTTCACTTGCAGACCAACTTAGCCCTGCCATAACCAAGATTTTTAATGCTAATTTTTTAATTACATAGAGCAATATGTGCATCTTTTAGGGGCTCTATGCACTTATGATAATATATATATATATATATTACCGTTCCAGAAAAATTTGATTACATAGAGCAATATGTACATCTCTTACGGGCTATATACACTTATGATTATATAAAATATATATATTTATATATTATATATATATATATATATATATGTATGTATGTATGTATGTATGTATGTATGTTTACTTTATAAATATAAAGAGCTGCAACTGTGGCTCGTACATAGTGGATTTGGAAATGCAGATAACCCAAGGTGCCATAGCATCGTGTGTGATAGCATAAAATCTTGGTTCGGTTCCCTGGCAATGTCTGTAGCTGCGAACGTACATTCACTATAATATAATACATAATGCACCGTGTGCTGCTGCTGTGATTCAGCTTAGCATGCAGAAGTAAGTGTAGTAAGGGTAGAAATTAAAAGGCTGCCAATAAGACCAAAGTTCTTGCAACAGTGCATTCAAGCGATGCAACCTATTGCTGTACTTCAGTTTATTTTATGAGCATGTTAGAGCATAATGCAATGAGCTGCCACCTTGAGCAGCAGTGTGCATTAAGGACATACAATTAGAAATTGCCTCATCGAATTAGACACGGACAAAGTGATACAGATGTGTCAACTGGTATGCACAAACTCTCGCGACTTTTTTTCAACCAGCAATGAGTGGTTTTTCCGACGGTTTGGTATGTAGAAGCAGTCGCTCACTCGTTCTTGCCATGGATAGCATTGCGAATGTGCACGTATCCTTGCAATGTATCGTAGCACTGCGAATGAACACGAAATATTCATTTATTCATTAATTCAAAAATTGCTTATTCATTCATGGCTTACTTATTCATGCATTCAATATTCATTTATTCATTTATTTATTCATTCTGCCACTTTCTGCATAGCTGCAGCTGCAGCTATGTATTCACACAATGCTTGTAGCAGATCAGCACCTGCAGCTGCAGCTATATTCACACGAACGTGCTGCGTTCGTTGTAGAGGAGTTCGTTGCTTCCACTCAGAATCATCAAAGCTTTTGCTCACAGCGTCCACCGCATACTTATTCATTGCTTATTTATTCATTCTGCCACATGCACACTATGCACAGCTGCTGCTGCCTGCATTCAATGCAGCGTTCGTTGTAGCACAGGAGCAGCCAGCTCTGCACTTCGGCTCTGCCTCCAGCAGCTTCCAGACGCCTGTCCGTTGCTGCGACCTGTCTGTGACGTCAGAGGGTCATCTGCTGCTGGCTGCCTGGCAGCACGGCCTGAAGGAATACAGCGAGAATGGCATTGAGCTGAGCGTCTGGAAACCTGAAAAGCGGAGCAACGGACAGGACGACGAGGTCACTGCAGTGCAGTCTCTGCCAGACGGACGAGCTGTTGTGGGTGTGCGCCACTCACGGCTCGTCCTGCTGCTCAGACGCAGCTCGTGTGCTGCTGCAGGAGACTCGCAGTGGCTCGAGGACAAGCGTGTCGCTGAGCTGCAGTCACATTCCTGCAGGCTGTCCGTGCTCGGTGACCTGCTCGCAGTGACCGAGGCCAGACTCAATGACCAGCAGCAGCAGTGGCAGTCTGGACCAGGGCTGCAGCTGCTGCAGCTGAGCACGGGGCGGCTGCTGTACGGCAGGAAGTACGATTATGACATATGGAGTGTGGCTCTCACTGCTGCTGCTCTGGTCACTAGGAGCTACGACAAGGTGAAGCTGGACGACGGCAGAGAGCTGTGCGTGGTGGACAGCTACAGCCACCGAGGCAACAGACAATGGAGACACGAGCTGAGCAGCGAGGAAGCAGTGCTGGGCGTCTGTGCTGCAGGCGGCCTCGTGTACGTGGCCGTGCTAGGTAGGGGAGACAGGAGGAGCAGGGACTGTGTGAGAGCGCTCAGTGCAGAGAGTGGAAAGGTGCTGCAGAATGTCCTCTCCTACAGCAGCCACGGACTGCAGCGGCCGGCGCGTCTGTCTCTGGGAGACAGAGGACAGAGGACCGTGCTAGCAGTGCTCGGCTACGACGAAGCAAGCAAGCAGTTTAGGAGTGTGACCGTGTATCCTGCAGCTGGCAGCAGCTGAGAGCAGACGATGCTGGGATGCTGGGATGAAGTAAGTTAAGTTAAGGATGAAGGGAAGGGAAGCAGGGCCACATGGTGCATGGAGTAATGAGGTAGTACAATGAAGTAATGAGTAAATACGTGCATGGAGTAATTCCGAAAGGAGTAATGAGGTAGTACAAAGTGATAAAAATAATATGGTAATAAGAATGCTGGGACGAGCTACGTATCAACGCATGTCACTCAGCTTTGCATGACCGTGTCAACTGCCGCACGTACCTTTTCATTTGTCTTGTAATGCAGAATAAAATCCATGAAATTCTTGAATTCCTACAACAAGCACGAGCAGCTCCAGTCAGGCCTCGCGGCGGCTTTGCACTAACCTGTCTGTACCGAGCTGTTTCACGTCTCGCGAGCTTCACTTCGGTGGTTCGCCAGGGAACCGAAGTGAAATACCTGAATTTCACGAAGAAGTTAAAAGCCACACGATGCATGGAGTAAGTGGTCCGAGAGGATTAATGACGGATAAAAATGCTCGGCTCAAAAAATGATGTCCAACCGAACAAATTTGGTCCAAAATGCACAGTTTAGTAAGCAATGCACGAATCGAACCTTCAAACGATGCAATGCCGTCAACATTCAATCTACACAGACGCGGCGGTGGCTCAAAACCTCTGGGTCAGAGAACTCTACGGCAAAGAGCTTGCGAGTGCTTCAAACGACTCGGACTTTCAAACGATGCTGACCTTATCAGCTAGTTATCCTTATCAGCTATTACTGGTCTTGTATCTAACTCTTGACTGCACATGCCTTTAAATTTCCCGTTTAATAAAAAACAACGTATACTAGACGATCCATAAACTGATGAATCTCTTCAATTCTCTCATATCTATGAACGAGCTTCGAGAGTCTGGCAGGGGAGACGCTGCTCTGACATGACTGACGCGCTCAGAGCTGCCCAATGAAAGCTTCTTGGTCCGCCGAAGAAAACATGTGGCAGTATATATAGTAGCCTCCCTCAAATGGTAATTTACAGAACTAGGCTTAAAATTCACAATTCCAAGGCTGAACAGCCAATAGAAGCATTTTTACATCGAAACTAAAATTGCCACCCAACGAGCTGGCTATAGTCTCCTTACCAACTACTGGCATTTTTAGCTCTTCCTAAATTTAGTTCGCTGTCTGGTAAACGCATTCGAGGAGCGATAGAGGAGAGTAGTTAAGCCATTTCGTTTACGACAAAACTTTCGTAACGCCACCTCGAGTTCGTCATAACTTTATGTTCTTCCTTTTTCAGTTCCTTATTCTGTCTCATTAGCAAACTTGCCACATTTTTTTCTCCTCTGGAGAAATTGCTCTCCTCCGAGTCTTTTCTATGCCAGCAGAATGGCTGCTACTTTTTCGCTTTTCAGCCCTCTCACGTGCTACTTTTGCGTCTTTCAGTAATCTCAAAATGACCACACTATCTAATACAGATAGAAAGCGTTGTAATAAAGTAATAACATAAGCGTACAGGAAAATCACGACACAAACTACGTGAAAGCACGAGGTCACTTTGAACACGTCTTACCTCCAGCAAGTCTCGCAAGCAGGTGTGAGTCCGCGGGTACCCGAAATGCATGGCTGTCAGACGTCGTTTCCTCTCTACTGTTTGCGGCCTTGTCAAACCTACTGACCGCGCGCGGATTTTGAATGCTTTCTTGCATATATTTTAATTTTCAATTTTAATTAATGTGAACGCGACCGAGTTCGCATTTCAAATTTTTGTCAGTAAAACCCATCGTAAGTCGGGGGCTAACTGTACCCTGAGGTACGTTGACTTGCGAGTTTATTCGTTCGGCGACAGAGCACCTAACTCAAATGATTTACGTGTCCAGTTAATTTCTATTTTAAAATGTAATAATCAATTCCTCGACACCAAAAACGCATCGATATCGGTCATACATTTTTAGATTAAAAGACATACTTATAAATTGAAAAAGTTGTGTATGAAATTACGAGGCAATAAAATGCACTGCAATAAAATGGTTTTTTTTTAAGTACAGAGTACAATTTTTATCTAAGCTATCAGAAGACTTGGAGTTGCTGACGAGTTAAGAATAATAAGAACGATAATGCATTTGATATTGCTCCCTCAGAGAGCTCAATCTCATTCTGAGCACTTTACGTTTGCTGCAACGGAAGCATCGCAGCTCCTTTAGCCAATGAGATGGCGTCGGATACCCAAAGCAAAGCCGTCGAAACTCCCTTCCCTTCGTTGGTGGAATGCCGAGGTCCGCAAGGCAAGCCCCAACTGTCTGGCCACCAGCTTCCGAGAGCCCCGACCGTGAAGGGCCTCAACCAGTACGTACATGAATACGACTTCCGGCGATGGCCCTTCGTAGCCTAGCCCAGCTGGTGAGCCCGGCCTACGCTCGGGCGAGGACTCTATTCCAACACCTGGGTGGTCAAGTGCTCGAATCCTACCTACAGTCTCTTTCTCTTTTTGACTTAGTCATACGTGAGCCGTTCGCCGAAGTTTGGCGGCACGGATCTCCCAGGCTCCTCCAGTCTTTTCCTGTTCTACAGCTGGTCGCATGCGACATTTCTGCAGTGTTCCGGAAGTAGAGCAGTCACTGGCAGTCATTCCGCCCAGTCTTAAGTAGGTTTGACCCTACCCCGATAGAGTATCGCACACCCTGATGAAATTGTTATAAGCGTCCAGAGCTGCCCGGAGTACCCATCACGAAAGCTCAGGGTAAGTAGCTAACGAATGCCGTACCGAGCAGCATGGCAACTGACGAAGGTAGAGCCGTTGCCTAAAAGCAGACTATCGAATCGTAAAGACAGCCCACAAGGTAAGCAGGTGTACATACGAAAGCCGACAACAATGGCAGAATTATCACAATAAATAAATTGCGAATAAACTGCGTGCGATGGAAACAAAATCCGATGATGACTTAGCCTGGCTTTGACTACGGCTTCGACTTCGATGCCTATTGACATTCACTCGATCTCGTCACTGATAGCTACAAAGACGAGGGAGTTGACGGGGAGTGAAGGTAAACATGTAGCTGCAGCCAGCAGCAGCATACAGCACTGCCTGTGGCTGGCCCTTTATGCTTTATGTGGGCATCCACATGACAGCAGGCAAGCACTCACACGAGCACGAATGTGCACAAGCAGGCACAAACGCACCTCTGTCTAAGATGTGAAGACGACAACGAAGAGGACGACTGGGTCACTGCAGTGCAGTCTGTGCAGGACGAACGAGCTGTTGGATTGGCTAGTAGTTATCGATGCCCAGGGTTCCAGAGCAGGAGTGCTGCTGGCTTCACGTGTCAGTGCTTTAGGCCATAAACCGATTTTGACAGGCTATGCTGTTGCGTTACGAGCAAGGCAGCTTCAGTAGTTGTACGACCTGCCGGCCAGTGCTGCAAGCTCAGGTGGAGCCTCTTACCACTCACGTTGGACTAGCTTTGATGGTAGTAGCCCACCAAGAGGCAGTTAAAAGAAAGAATGAACTATATGGCATTATAGTGTGTTCAGCGTCTGGGGGCGATTGCTTCACCATCGTCACTAGTCCGTTCTAACTGGAATTTGGCGACACTGGACAGAATTTGGTACGACAGCGAACCACCTGCAAAAAAGCAGCAGCAGCAGAGGGTCAGTGTTCGCAGCTCGAGGGTCTCGAAGCCATTCATGCCATTTCTCTCTGCTGTGCTATCGGAATTGCTTGAGGTGATGGACACCATATTTTACCCTATTTTAAAGGTGCTGCCTTTATGTGAGATGTTAATTTGTAGTAGTAGCTTTGGAAGTGCAGATAACCTAAGGTGGCATAGCATCGGAAATGATGGCATACAAGCATGGTTCGGTTCCCTGGAAATGTCCATGCAAATGTTCATTGCTGTGTTGAGTAAAGACCACCATATTCTCAGTGCTGTGCTTTCGGAATTGCCTGAGGTGATGGACACCATATTTTACCATATTTCCTAACATATTTTGATGGTGCATCAGGCAAGGTGCAGGTGATGAGACCATCAATTGGCTGAGTGGCTTACAGGGGACCAGGGAGAGGCTGACTCAAGCTACAACTCAGAGAACTCAATTTCATTCTGACAACCTACTGTCCTGCTCCTACGTTGGATTGATCTGCTGCTGCCATGCATAACTAACATCGTTAATATGTCATTAGCCTCAGGTCAGGTCCCAGCACCTTTCAAAAAAGCTGTAGTCAGGCCACTTCTCAAGAAAGCGACACTAGACCAAGAGAACTTGAGCAACTACCCCCCAAGTCTCCCTTTTACCATTCCTATCTAAGACACTGGAACGGGTCGCCGGCAGACTAGCTGAACTTAAATATCGAAGCTTCAAACCTTGGTAGTACGTTCCAGTCTGGCTTTAGAGCTAATCACTCCACAGAATCAGCATTGCTTAGGGTATACAACGACCTACTTAGAAATGCAGACATGGGTAGAGTGTCTCTGCTTGTTTTGCTCGATCTTTTGACAGTTTTTTAAACTATTGATCACAAAGGTCTTCTAGAGCCCCTCTCGTCTCGGCTGGGCATCACTAGCACTGCTCTGCAATGTTTCAGGTCCTATCTCAGTGGGAGACTCCAGAGTATTGACGTGAATGAACAAAGATCATCCGAGGTACCTCTGAAAAATGGGTTACCTCAGGGCTCGGTGCTAGGTCCGGTTCTTTTCACGGTTTATACTCTCCTTCTTGCTGGCGTGATTGTCAAGCACAATCTAGGCTTTCACTTCTATGCGGATGACACTCAGTTGTTCCTTTGCACTCAGTTGTACTTTTGATCCCTCCCAGCCTTTGAGCACCTCAAATTCTCTCACCTCACTAGCTGCATGTATTGATGACATCCGCACATGGATGGTAGCAAATTTTCCTAAACTAAACGATGATAAAACTAACTTACTAGTTATGGGCAAATCCAGTGTAATTCAGAAATTGGAAAGGCTGACGCTCCATATTGGCTCTGCCAGCATATATCCTGTTGAATCAGCTCAAAATCTAGGTGTCATGTTCCAAAGTGACCTCTCGTTAGACGACCACATCAGCTCCACAGTCAAGTCTGCCTACGTTCAGCTTCATAACATTGCTAAAATTCGGGCTTGTGTAGATTAGAATACCACGTCCAAATTTGTCCATGCATTCGTGACATCCCGTCTCGACTTCTGCATCCCATTGTTTACTGGCCTACCGGCATGTGCGATCAGGCCATTGCAGCTGGCGAAAAACTCTGCATCTAGGCTTGTCTGTCGTGAGCGTCGCAGTTGCCACATTACAACTAGCTACCAGTCAAGCAACGGATTGACTTCAAGGTTTTGTCGCTCACTTTTAGGTCACTTCATTCTTTGGCTCCAGCTTATCCCTCCGACATACTCCCCCAACAGGCCAAACATCGTACCGCCCGCTTTTCGGAATCCAACAGTTTACCAATTCCCCGGATAAACCTTAAATCCTTTGGAGACTGTTTTGGAGTTCGTATGCTCCCAAAGCCTGAAACTTTCTCCCGACTTGCATCAGAACATGCCGTGATTTGACCACATTTAAAAAGAACTTAAAAACACACCTATTTAGGAAAGCATTTAGTGGGTCTCAGTGATTCGTCCTTGATGTGCTTATGCGTGCTGACACTGTGCATGCTGCCAGTAACCCCATTTGCATGCTGACCCTGTGCAGTTTACCCCTAACCACGTTGTTCATGTTGTTTATCAAGCATGATATTACTCACGATTCAATCGCGTTTCCCTTCGCAGCGAATGTAAAGCGCCTAGAAAGAGATTGAGTTCTCTGAGGTCGCTTTATTAAGTGCATTATCATTATTATATAATTATTAAGTCAACTAAACGCACACCTTCGTCACGTTTGCTGATCGTTCCTTCCTTCCGTTCAAAGCTTCTCATCCTTCTGCTTCTACTTCTCAGCACTGTCCTTCGCATCAATTTTCTTTAGATCCACAGCTGAAAAACGGAGGTTTCACACACACACAATGGAGCACAAATGGGAGCAAACAACACCGATTATACCGCGGCTACTGACAATCTTTGACAGCAGCGCAGAGATGTTTGAGAGCCGCCTATCGTGCAGCTGGGATTGAGAACTGACACTGTGCCTGCTGCCAGTAACCACATTTGCACGCTGACCCTGTGCAGTTCACCCCTAACCACGTTGTTCATGTTGTTTATCAAGCATGATATTACCGATGCTTCGAATACGAGCTAGCGGCTACAAGTAAACGAGTGAGACGCAGTTATCTGGGCGGGCGGATGATGCACTGTTCACTGCAGCGTTCGCTGAGTAAACTAGCGTCAGGGCAACTGAAGTTGGCTCCTAACCCGAGTTTTAGTTCTTTACTCCAAGTACAAATTCGAGAGAGAGGCCGCTCGTATCTCCCGTTAGTTGACTTGAAAGTCAGAGCGCCACTGTATGTTACTGCAGGACGAACAATCTGGCTATTAACTACCAGTTATTAACAACAAAGCTGGTCGACCGTTAGCCAATAGGCTAAAGATCTGCGTTTTGCTCCTTCTCCATCCTTCCATCGAGGACCTAGGAAGACTATAAGTTCCTTTAGGGCGCGTTTGAAAGCTTCTATTTTTTATTAGTATTCATTTTATTGTTAGTATGTGCTGTAATAGATATAGATGGACCACCAGAGTAAACTAATTCTGTGGATCCATATCTGAAGTAGCTTGTCCCTTTTGGCTTCAAAAGCTGCGAATATTGTTTTAAGCAACCAGCCTCAATTTTTCTTAACGGCTCAACTAAGAAGCCTTAAATCAGTGAACCATTTTACATTAAATGTGAACATAAAAAATATATATATATATATGTATAGTTACACTTATATATATATATATATATATATATATATATATATATATATATATATATTTAAATACTTACATAAACTGAGAGCCAAAACGTTAGTGGATTTTAGGTACCAACGAATCTCCGTGCTGCCTACTCGAATCCAACGTTACGTATCTCCGTCTGTAACTCTGCAAGCCACAAAGACTAAGTGGGTGCTATGCAGGAACGTTTTCAATAGCACACTCTAAGCCCATGCGGCTTTGGTATGCATGCCAAGTGCCTAGACAGGTATTCAGTTCTCTGAGGAAACTATATCAAGCATATTATTATCATTATTACTATTATTGTTATGCTGACTATTGTGGCCTAAGTGTTCTTGCAGGCAGACCCGCAAGTTCAGACTTTTAATAACTCATCCTGCAATTTGGATAAGCTTATGATGAACTTAGCTGTAATCTTTCTATTTATGCATGTTCAAAATGGTGTGGGAATAGCATACGGTTTCTTGTTTTTACTATGACACATTTGCACAAACATGTACATGGTAAGAAGGTTGCCAGACAAAATGCCTTGAATTGAGAACATTTTCAGAAACTGAGGCCGCTGAATTCTCAATGACGGCAGGCGCAGAAATTTGATAAGGAAACGCATTTTATTTATAATGGATAAATTTAATCTCGTCACCACACTTTATCCGACTGCCTGCCTTTAGCACTTTGATCCGTTTTCTTGTTAAATTTTCCTCAATTCTGTGCTAGTTTCGTTTTAACCTTCAGGTAAGCGCTTGCATCTAATTCTTCTAATCCAGAAAAGCCTAACTACGTGCCACACATGAGGTCTTCAAATTTCGTTAACAATTGTAAACATGGTCTATCAACGTGAAGACGTAATCGTATGTATATGACACTCTTATATCTGTAAGGATGTAAATTTTTTTTCTTGACGCACTCAAGGGGCCGTTGAATCGGACCTTTCCACAACTTTCCAGTTCTCTCCTGGTGCACCGAGCAAGTCGCACCCGCAGATGCTTGCTCGAGCGTGCCATCAAGCATCTGTGTTGAATCCTTCGCTTTAGGATGTGCGTCACTGATTGGCGACACCCGCCCTGTGGCCTAGTGCGATACGAAACTCGAATGGCAGGCAAATGGTAAGTGATGGCCTCCGGTGCCAACTGGTGCAATCTGGTGCCAGTCTGAGGGCGTGGCCAAAAGATAGTCACCACTAGTCGTCTGAACGCTGCTCCTTAGCTGAACGGATGCAGCAGTTTCAGCCTCCTCGAGAACTCAGGTCCTCTATGGACTATAAATTAGCTGTTCCGTTCCTACAGTTTAAGACCTTTGGCGACAGAAGCTTTTTCTCTGCAGGTCCTAGACTGTGGAAGTCTCTCCCCCGATTCTTAGGCTACGACATCTACTCTCCTGCTGCCGACTATGGCATATCCTTTCCAGCTCTTCCCAGCAGTCACTTTCAAGCTACTCGCTACCTCAACTGCTCTCATGACATTGTTATTTTTCGCGCACTATCTCTTATTGCGTGAGATGAAGACTGTTGTCGTCGCAAAAAAACCCAAAATCCACTTGAACTTTGAGTAAGCTTTAGTAAATTTGGAATCTCACACAAATTCCATGCTACTCACTACCTCAACTGCTCTTCTGACACTGCTATGCTTACCACTTTCTCTTTGTTGCGTAAGACGAAGTCTGTTGGCTACCGAATGCGTACAGAAAGCAACTTAGGCTGTGAGTGCGCTATACAAAACTCTCCTTCGTAACACCCACTAGTCTTTATGGCTTTATTGCGGCTCATTGGACACCCTATGCGTGTGGCTGGATTAAAAGGCTTTGCTCTTCTAATAGGTGATGCTATTGTGCGACCATCACCACATGCTCGAAATTTAGGTATCGTTTTCGACAACTGCCTAATTTTAAAAGCTTCCTTCAGAAGACTACTTCTACTGCTAGCCATCACGTCCGATCCCTATCCAAGATTAGGGGCTGTCTCCCACAGATGCTTGTATAAAATTTTTAACTACCTCCTAAGTTCTGTCTCGGCTTGATTATTACTATTCATTATTAGCTGGGCTTCCAAAGAAAGCAATTAGGCCGCTGCAGCAGAGTATGAATATGGCTGCAAGGCTAGTTTTCAAGTCCCAGCGGTTTGAGCACGTGTCGCCTTTGCTAAAAGAGCTACGATGGATGCCTGTTGAGCAACTGATCCAGAGTAAAGTTCTTACGCTGACCCACAATGCCCGCTATGGCTTGGCTCCTTCGTACCTTGCTGAACTGCTGCACAGGTTTAAGCCTGTTCGCGCCCCTCACGTTCTGTGTGGACAATAAATTAGCTGTTCCATTCCTCCGCTTAAAGACCGTTGGCTACAGAAGCGATAGCTCTGCAGGTCCTATATTATGGAACTCGCTTCCACAATTCTTACGCAACGACAACTACTCACCTACTGCCGACTATGGCTCATCCTTTTCAACAGTCCTGAGATGCTACTTTCATGCTACTCACTACCTCAACTGCTCTCTTGACTCTGCAATGCTTCCCACTTTCTATTTGTTGCGTGAGACGAAGTCTGTTGGCTACCGAATGCTTACCGAAAGCCGCTTAGGCTGTGAGTGCGCTATGCAAAACTCTTCTGCATAACACCCACGTGGTCTTTATGATTTCGTGGAGTTACAGACGGAGATACATTTCATCTACTTCTCAGCACCGACTTTCTCACTCGGTGTCCTTGGATCCAGTGCTGAAAAACGAAGGTTTTCAGAAAAAAACTGCAACAAGGAATAGGTTCTCAATACTGATGCTTCGACTACGAGCTCACGGCTAAATGAGTAAAATGCGGGAAGTCGACGTTGCAGTGTTCACCACGGCGTTTGCTGGGCCAACTGGCTTTGGTATGGCTCGTAACGAGCCAACAATCGTCCGAGAGACGGCCAATATCTCTCGTTAGCTTCTACTCTTCAAAGTAAGTGCACCGATGTATATTACTTCAGCACGAACAACCTGATTATTGGCTCCCAGTTAGAATGAACAAAGCTGATTGACTGTCACTCAGTAGGCTGAAGATCTGCACTTTGCTCCCCTTCCATCGTACTGATGGCCTAGAAAGAAATTTAGCTCTGATAGGTCTCGGTTGATGTATATCTCATTCTTATTATTAGTATTTTACTTACTTATAGTAGGCGCTGTACTAGATATAGGTGCACCAGCGCAGTAAACTAATATTTGTTGATCCCTAGCTGCAGTTCCACCCTTTTAGTTTGTAAGGCACTGAATACCAAATAACCTATGACGTCAACGCTGAATCTCCAAGGCTAAACTAAGAAGCCCTTAATCGGTGCACCATTTTAGAGTAAATATGAATATTTATACGCGTATACTTATATGTAGGTACACAGACTTAAATATTGACACTAAATTAGAGCCAAAACGTTGGCGTTTTTAAGGCACCGACAAATATCCGTGCTGCCGGCTTGAATGTACTGTTATGTGTTTTCGTCTGTAACTTTTACAGCCCCAAAGACTTAGTGGGTGTTGCTCAGGAGAGTTTCCTATCGTGCATTCAAGGCCTAAGCGGCTTTCGGTGCACATGATAAAAGTGCCTAGAAAGAGATTGAGTTCTCTGAGGGTGCGGTATCAAATGTATAATTATTATTATCGTTATGCTGGCTGTTGTGGCCTGAGCGTGCTTTCAGGCAGGCGTGCAAGTTCCGAGTTTTACTGATCGATCCGGCGACAGGGGTAAGCTTATCGATTAACGTAACTGTAATCATCATAGGGAGCCGTGTTCGAAATGGTTCGTGAGTTGCATAGGGCTGCATTTTCTGTCACTATGACTCAATTTGTGCGCACTAAAACGGTTGCTAAAGAGAATGCCTTGAGCTGATAGCATTATCAGAAATTGTCACTCTGCCTCACGTCAACTGCCGCACGTACCTGTTCATTTGACTTGCAACGTAGAATAAATTCATGAAATCGCGAATCTTGAATTTTTACAACAAGCACGAGCAGCTCCATTCAGGCCGGCGGCTGCATTGCAATAACCTGCACCGAACTGTTTCGCGTTTCGCGAGCCAGCTTTGCTTCGGCGGAATGCCTGGGAACCAAATCGGAATACCCGAATATCACGAAGGAGTTAGAAGCCACACGGTGCATGGAGTAAGTGGTCTGAGAGGAGTAATGATAGATACAAATGCACGGCTCACACAATGATGTCAAACCGAACAAATTTGGTCAAAATGCACAGTTTAGTAAACAATGCACGAATCGAACCTTTAAACGATGCAATGCCACCTCCCTTCAGTCTACACAGACGCCGCGGTTGCTCAAAACCTCTGGGTCGGAGTCTTCCAGCTGAAGAGCTGCTACTTTTGCGTTTTTCAGTCTCAAAATAAGCGCAATATCTAATGAAGAACTAACTAGCATTAAATGAAGCAATAAAGGACGAAAGTACGGTAAAATCACAAAAGCAAAACACTCAAAAGCACGAGGTCACTCTAAACACGTCTTACCTCTTGCAAGTCTCGTGAGTAAGAGTGAGTCCTCACAAGTGGTTCGTGAGTGTCACAGGGCTGCATTTTCTTTCACTATGACACAATTTGTACGAACTAGAAAGGTTGCTAAAGAGAATGCCTTGAACTGATAGCATGCTCAGAAATTGAGACCTCTGAATTACCAACGGCAAGAGTAAACATTTGATAAGGAAAACGTACTTTAACCTATACAATTAAGTTCGTCACCATACCTTGTGCGACCGTTTGCTTGTGGCGCTGAGATTCATTTCCTTCAATTTTTTGCTAAATTCCTTGCCAGGTTCGTTTTAGCACGCCGGGTTAGCTCGTGCAAGTAGTTTTTCCAATCCAGAGAAGCCTAAATACATAAGTCGAGCACATAACGGTCTGAAAATTTCGTGAACAATTGTAAACATGGGTGATCAGCATGAAGACATAATTGAATCTCTACGACAAACTTAGCTCTGAGATGCTGCAACATTTTCCCTTGATGCCCTCTAGCGGCCGTTGCATTGGACCTTTCCAGAACTTTCCAGTTCACTCCGGATGAGACGCGCAAGTCGCACTCCCGGATAGTTGCACTGTCAACGACTCCGTGCCATCTATTTGACGAGCAGTCAGCTCTCTGTTCGCTTTGCGAGTCAAGTGCACGATCACGCGAGATCCCGCGGGGAAATCCACATTGCTTCCGGCAGCATAGGAGCGACGGAGGCGAGCTTTGAAGCCCGGCAACTAGTGAGTGTGTCGACGTAGAGCAATGACGGCTGCTCCTTGAAAGCGATGCCGAAATTCGCTAAAATCGGAAGACGGATCAGCCTGAACGTCTGATGATAATATTGCTTAGAAGATTTTAATGTGTCAATATTATAAATTGTAAATACATTTCTAATTCGATCGAAGATCATTTCGAGCGCCTCGCGGTCAATCGCCACTCGCTTACGTTAGCTGTTCGCCCTGACTGAGCGGGAAAGTTTATGTTTTCGTAGAGCTTACTTTCAATGAAACCCGATCAACTTAGTCTACGCAATTCCTTGATAGTTGGCCTCTGCAAAGTTATAGCAGAGACGTCATGGCAGACTTAACGACCTTAAGCCTGAGCGTATACTACTCACCATTCAATTGCATTTCCCTTTGCAGCAAATGTAAAGCGCCTAGAGAGAGATTGAGTTCTCTGATGGCGCTTTATCAAGTGCGTTATTATTATTATTGATATTATTATTACGTGACCCACTCTCGTATACCCTCATCTCTTTCGGAAACGAAAACAAAAGCGAGAACGCATTTGCCGGAAGCGCCCAGTTGAAGCTCTGCGTGCCGCTGCACAGCCGGCGTAAGTGGCTCTGACCAGCGAACGCCTCCTAGCGGCAGTTGGCTGCGGGCGACCGGAGCAGCGAGAGACGCCATGGAGACGCTGACGTCGAGAATCGTCGCTGAGCGCACGAGTGCGATGGGATACGCACGAAGTAATTGAAGCGGTTTTGCCTTACTCTCAAGTTGAATTCCGAAACATATTCTGACAGTGGTTGCTCACACCCGCATCTTTCTAAGACGTTCGCGGAATAAATGAAGTTCGGCAATTGCTCGTGCGTTGATTGTGTGCTAGCGATAGGTATTGTGCGAATATAGGCTTGCATATATATATATATATATATATATATATATATATATATATATATATATATATATATATATATATATATATATATATATGTATATATGTGTGTGTGTGTGTGTGTGTGTGTGTGTGTGTGTGTGTGTGTGTGTGTGTGTGTGTGTTTGAGTGTGCTGGCGTGCGCGCCCGAGCGTGCATACATATACTAGAGCCTATTGAATCACTTCCTGAGTCGTAGTAGAAATACAATACCGAACTTCACTGTTTTATTGTCTTCCGGTACGCTACTCTGTTGTTTTTGTCTTCGAGTGAGCCTGTGGACTCATTTCCTTGATTCATAGTAGAAATGCATAATGTATGCAAGCCGCGCGGTGGAATGTTGCCGCGTCACGGAAGGAAGTATGTTCTCGCTTTGAAAGTGCATATATATTTATACACACACACACACACACACACACACACACACACACACACACACACACACACACACACACACATATATATATATATATATATTTTTCGCCTGCGCGCGCGAACGCATTTGTGCATGTGCCTATTTGGTAGCTTGGGGCATCGCCGCGACAGCATGAACCTACAAAAACGCGCCTCCTGGCGTCCGAGTGCGCCGTGCGTCTGAGAAGTCTGAGAAGAGTGACAAGCGCGGCCGCGATGCGACCGCGACGCGATCAGTCTGCCGAGCCAAGCGCAGCCGAGCCGAGCACATCCGCACCGTTCGCGGCAAATGCGGCTAAATCGGCCCGCGTTGCGGCCGGTCGGTCCACGTTTTAATGCAAACATAACACACCTCCAGTGCGTTTCCATTAAGCTCTCGCTCAGCGAACTTGACATCGCTACGGAGCAGGCTCTTTTTTGCATCATCCCAATGAGCCGCCGCCGCCGCCATCACCAACTTCTCCTCCAGCCGATTCGGTCGCCCAGAGGCTGAGCCGCAGCTCATCAAGCGGCCCAGCCCGACAATCACCGGCGCAAGCGTCCGCGGGCCCAGCGCTCACAAAGAGCACCTTGGGCACACGAGGCCGGTTACGCAGTGGCCGCTGGATTGGCTCTCGGATTTCGACGTTGCCTCAAGTGTCGGCTACCAACGGTGCATTTTGGCATCGATAGCCATCGCTTGAGATGAGCAAGCGTAGAGTTTCAGTCGGCAGACGGTCGACGAGGGCGGAGTCGGCGATCTGAGATTAGCCGAGTCGACGCAGGGTGCGAAAAATGTCGACACCGCCTCGACTGCAGTGTGGTGGACGCTGTGAGCAAACGCTTTGACGATTCGGAGAGCAAGTTTTAGGACCGATAAAGACCGACGCTTCTGCTGGCAACGACGCGAGTTGCCCACGGCAGTCCGGTGCAGCAGACAGCCGCAGAGAATCCCAGCAGCCCCCTTTCGCCTCTGCACTGGCGAGTTATGCAAACAGCGCTTGAGAAAGAGTTCTGGCTTGTTGTAGTCCGGCTGAAGGGTACAGAATAAGCTCGACCCGAACTACTCCCCAGAGCAAAAGTCGCAGTGTGGGCGTGTCATCACCGTCACGTGGTTCCGGCCCGAGATGAAGTTCCATTCGCCCAGCAGGAAAGCTCCTTGCCGGAACGTGACGCGTTCCTTGCCGTGCAGTCACTTTCTGCCTCTGCGTCGGTAAGTACGCACGCTATCAACTCTCTTCTCTCTCTTAACACCACGTGCTAGGGAGCATCACGCACGACGGCTGCCATATCATATAATACAGCCGTCGTCGACAATGCTGCGAACTCGCTCGTGAGGGGGCTCCCATCGTCGCGCCGCCATCGCGTGCCCACGAGCCCCAACAATGAAACAGCGAGCGTCTTGGGATTGAGTAGTATTAAGCTGAGTTAGATGAAAAGGCTCTGCTACAAGTTAGACAGAAATAGCTCACATGGAATGCATTATGGTTATCCGGGCTTCTCACCCGGGTAGCAGCCGCCATTGGCAAACAGGTACCCGGCTACTCCCACCGAATCCTGTTGACGGGCAGCTCGATCGTGAAATATGGTCACATGTAACATATTGATTCAATATCCATATTTTAATAAAATTAATTAGCATAACTCAGGAAATGTTTTTGCCTCCTAGACATTTGCACGGGAAATCCCGGCCTCCCAAGTAGGTTTCACATTCAGAGGCAGCCATTGACTGGTGGCAGCTGTAATTCTCCTGAATTATCGTTCATTCAGCTTCAGCCAAGGTAACCTGATGGACATCGTACGGAATATTTCTAACAGCGGCAGACCGTGCTTATGGGAGTCTGTTATTTTAAGCAATGTTCATTGAAAGGTCGCAAGTAGGGAATTTTGTTGCTGGCCTAGGGTGGTGGGCAGAACCCAACGCTGGGCCCGGGAGTACTGAAGGTGCTCAGTGATTTCATGTAGGACAAATGGTGCGTGGCGGAAGACCTGTATTCACAGTGTACGTGTACATGTTTCTTTGTCAGGAGCTTACGAAGCCAGCACTTCCGGCTTTCAACCGACTTAACTGCACCAACCGATCCAACGTTTAAAGACTTTCAAAGGTAAGGTGCTTACATTCCACAGCCCAGGTTGCGAGTTTGGGTCTTCTTCGTTGATATATTTAGTCCAGATTCGGGTCACTAAAAGCCTATGGCTCATTGTCAGGTCATATAATTAATACAATTAATAAATATGATAAATATAATATAATAAATTAATAGAATATACAAATTTAACAGATATAAGAAAATAAAATATATAAATATAATATAATAAATATATAATAAAATATAATAAAATAAATATAATGTAAAGTCATTTAATATAAAGTCATATAATTTAAAGTCATTTAATAAATAAATGAATTATATATATGACTCATTGTCAGGTCATTATCCACGTAGTCATGGCCAGGTGTAGCCACCATCTACTCACCGGTCTAGCCTCTAAGAACAAGTTATATAATCGATAATAAAAATACTTTTGCTACAGTGCCCTTAGATAAATCACTTTATAGGTGCTTTAAATTTGCCGCAAAGTAAACAAGATAGAACGGTTAAAAAAGAATCACATGGTTAGGGGTGGCATGCACAGGGTCAGCATGCAAGTATGGTTAGTTTCAGCATGCACAGTATGAGCACCAATAAGCCCAAACAAAGAGAGATCATCCGGACTCATTAAATCCTACGATAAACAGAAGCATTTTCAGTTTCTTTTTAAACGTGGTCAATTCATGAGATGTTGTAACTCGGATGTTGTAAGACAGTCGGAAGTGAGTTCCAGGCTTTGGGAGCACACGAACTAAATTTACGATCTCCCAAAGATTCGAGATTCGTACGAGGTGTTGGTAAACGATTCGATTTTGAAAAGAGAAAGTGGTACGACGAGGTACGATGCTTAGCTTGGTTGGTGAGTAGATGTGATAGGTAGGCTGGAGCCAAAGAAGGAAGGGAATTAAAAGTGAGTAAGACAAAAGCGTGAAGTCAATGCGTGTCTTGAGTGGGAGCCATTGCCGATCGGTGAGAATTGTTGAGATGTGGCAGCTGTGCTGCTCGCGATAGACAAGCCTAGCTGCAGAGTTTTGCACCTGCTGTCAACGCCTGATTGAACAGGCCGGTAGACCAGCAAGCAGTGAGTTACAGAGGTCAAGACGGGATGACAAAATGCATGGACCAATTTAGATGTGCTATCCCTGTCAAACAAGCCGACGGCACGTTTCTATACCTTTGCTTTTATTATGTAGTCTCCAGCACCTTATACTGTCTCATCCCTTCTAACTTCGGTTGCCTACATTTGCACTTGTATAGCAGCCATGTTTCCCTAATTAAAAGACGATACAGCCTTCCAAGCAGTTAATGACGAAAGGAGTGTCACGAAAAATTTAGAAAGCCTAATGTTTACCTCGGCCAGAGCATTCCTTGTAAAATCACTATAAAACCAGCATGTCTCGTTCCACAATGACATTCAGCTATATGACCACCTCAATGTTCACAGTCAAGTCTACCTACTTTCAAATGACGTATCTGGCAAATTAAATTCTGGAGTGGCACATTCGTAGCCGTTTACAACTGAATGTAATTTCGGCAAAGCCCCAACAACCGGCAAGAGAACAAAGACATAGGCAAAAGAGTCACAGTCAAAAGTTTCGCTAGGATCCATTCAGCATAGGTTTCGGTAAAATACTCGTACAATAGTTTTGGTAGACTATGATGTGCCACATCTGACTCAAGCCCTATGCTGACGAGCTGCATATAATGCAATGAAGCCAAGCTACCATAAGCTGCTGCTTTAGGTGAAGTGCATCAGGTATGCATGTGGATGTGATGTAGTGATGCAAAGCTTTGTTCAATAAAAGCTGCAAGTTGGCATGGCTATAATTAATGGCTCATGCATCGGTTGAATGTATGTTATGGCCTCTGAAGGAAATTGAATTTGATTTGAATAATTTCTTAGCAGCTCTAGACATTGGCATCGATTAGATTCCCAGAGTGTAATTCGCATGCAGATCTACTGCCGTGCTTCGTTACTAACATTGAATTTAATATTATTACTCAGCTACTGCTTTCTGCCTTTTCTATCCATGGCTACTCCTATACACCAGTCAGCATCCTACTAGATACAGGTATGTAAGCAGACATTTTTGATTCCTTCTTGAAGTTTGTAGACTAGTTTTTTTATTCCGTTTTATTTGCTTTCACTCTTGCCTGCCACTTTAACGAATACCTGTATATCACAAGACCAGCTCTTGGCTTTGACCTTGATCTCAAGTCAAGCAGGGTACTCCATACTTGGTGTGAGCCTGCGATTTGCTATTTAACGTATGCAAAATTGGTAGTGGCTATAAAGTTATGCAAGCATCGTAAATAAGGAGATACTAGATTACAATTGTCGACGATGCCCAGATGCTGTTATCAGAGTAGCTACATCAAGTCAGGTAACACAATCAAGTGGCATCTCTCAAAAGAGTATCTGGTCAAAATGGTCTGCCCTGCTGGCATTATTTGTTAAGCATATCTGCTTTGCAATGGTTCACGTTTCATCCATCCCTTGTTGTTGAAATCTGCCTATTTTACCTAAATTTTGTGTAGTTGATATGTCAGCTGGATTTATGTCGTTCCTTCCTTAGGTTATCCATGGCACAAGAGCTTCCAGTGATTGGACTAGCATCGATAAACAAAGACCTGTTATCTTGCATCGTCTGCAAACTAATTGCAGAGCAGCCACTGCTGCTTCGATGCCTGCACGGCTGCTGCAGTAGCTGTGCTGATCGTGCTGCCATAGCAGAGGGCTCAAAGAGCATGCGATGCCCTGCTTGCGACGAACTCACCGACATCAGTTCAACAAAGCATCCCAATAGTTTCATCGCTGAGTTGGTGAGACGTTTCAGAGCCCTGCAAGATGCTGATAAGTGCAGTGTCTGCAGAGAGGATGGCAGCCCGAACAAGCTAGCAGACGTCTGGTGCATGCAGTGCCAGGGATCCTTGTGTGCAACCTGCTTACCTAGCCATAACCGATACAACAGGAGTCATGCGACCGTTTTGCTCGAGGAAATCACGAGTTGGAACGAATTGCTGAAAGCCGAAGTGCAGCAGCAGTGCAGGCAGCACTCGAAGCCGCTGGATCTGCTGTGCATCGACTGCAAGAAAGCCAAATGCACCGAATGTGCCAGGCAGTGCGAGGGTCTAGGACACTCTGAGCTACAGCACCTAAAAGGATCAATAGCTGAAAGTCTTTTGAAGGATGCAAGAGAGAGAATACACCGTCTGCATAAGCATTTGATTAGTAAGTCTGAGCAGCTGCTGAAGCCCAGGAATCTGGTGAAGGACATCCAATCGGCTCGTGCACTTCATCTGGACGAGCTGAGAACCAAGAAGAAGTATGTGGTGGACGCTGTGAGCAAAAGCTTTGATGATTCTGAGTGGAAGCTTAAGGACTGCTATGACCAGCTCGAGGACAGTGCTGCTGCCCTGCAGAGCCTGGCCGAGCACCTGCACCAGTCACTGCAGCATGCATCCGAATATGCCTGCAGCCTGACAGACTCGGCCGATGAACCTGATTTGTTGGACCAGCAGGTGGCCTTACAGTCACGTCTCGAGGTGCTGGTCAAGCAGATGGATGGATTCAAAGATATCCCGGATGCTGGCAAGCTTGTGGAACTGAGTGGCTCTCTGCCCAACGACCTAAACGAAGTAGTCTCCTCGTGGATGGGAACTCCGAAGCTGACCACAGGTAGCTGCCAGCGAAGCAATGCAATCTGCATGTAGCCTGTAGCTCAGCTCGCTGACACACAAATCTTGCCGATGTTGTGTAGTTGCAGCCTTTGAGATTGTATTCCTTGCAGACTGCCTTGGGCGAATCCTTGCCGATGTCATCGCCGTTAAGGGTGGTGCTGTTGGTGATGGTGTTGCAGGTGAGTTGACATCTTCTTGATGCAACGTGCTAACCGAAAAATTGTAATGCCGAGCAAACAGTTTTGAAGGTCTGTAGATATGAGACATTCTTTTTTGATGACTCGCCTGCTAAGCCCTAGCATAGTTGCTACATTGCTGCCATTCCCCTAGTGACTGCTTTGCGTAGCACATTCTTACGGCGGTCAGCTCTCCCTGATTTCATCTATGTGTGCAGGCAAGCTCACTGCAGACGGAATGACGCTCGAATGCCCTTTACCTCTTCACGAATGAAGCTCTCACTTTGTGCTGCTCCAAGATGAAGCTAATTGGTGCTGTCGGGTCGGTATACAGCTACGAGTAGTTACTAAATTGGATGGTCGTTAGGTTATTGGAAAGGGGTTATTGAGCTTTAATTATGTACCTTTCATTAAGGCATAGCTTGGGCTTGCAAATAATAGGTCAATGTGCCATTGGTTGATCTTTGCAAGTACTTATAATGCCTGCGTAGATTGAAACACCCATCATTCATGTCTGTAGTACGACCTCAGCCAACATTTTGTATAAGTTTTCCTGTTTCGATAGGAGGTAATTTTAGTTAGTTTATTTTCCTGTTTCGATAGTATCTAAACGTTTATCTGTTGCTGCATCACACATCGGTCTGGGCTGATGGGGGAGTGAAAGTGCAGCATGCAGCTCACCAGTAGCATGCTGCAGTGCTAGTCGATGGCCCAATGCTTGCGTTGCCTTTATCTGAGATTTGAACGGGCAGTAGTAAACCTGGAAATGGAGATAACCCAAAATGGCATGGCATCGGAAGTGATCATATAGCATCGCTTTGGTACCTGGAAATGTTATTGGTTGTGCATTTAGACTGTGTCAATGCAAATCTATTTTTAATTGTTAATACATGTTCTGTAATTTAATTTTAATTAATCCATGCAAATCTATTGCAAATCAGGCTGAGACGAATTGAAGCAGCTGTTTCGACTGGTATGCACAAACTGCGACTTTTTTTCAACCAGCAATCCAATCATGGGCTGTGAATGGGAGGGGGGCAAAGAAAGTACACATGCACCGGAAGTCACTGTTTGAATGAGTGTGTGCACACTGCAGCCGAATGCATTTGCAGTGCTTGGATTCTTGGTGTAGTTGTAATGCAAAGCAGTTGTTTTGCAGCCTTTCCAGAAAAAATTCAGTTGCATGGAAATATCTGAATATCTTATTCATTTATGATGATATTTACTAGTGTTTGCTTTGTAAAGATAAAGAGCTGCAACTGAGACTCGTCCATAGTAGATTTGGAAATGCAGATAACCCAATGTGCCATAGCATCGTGTGTGATAGCA
The DNA here is from genome assembly GCA_009760855.2 of Cristatella mucedo. Lineage (NCBI taxonomy): Eukaryota > Metazoa > Bryozoa > Phylactolaemata > Cristatellidae > Cristatella > Cristatella mucedo. The sequence continues at coordinate 14,678 of WPIO01000004.1, read as the reverse complement.
TAAAATCTTGGTTCGGTTCCCTGGAAATGTCTGTAGCTGCGAACGTACATTCACTATAATATAATACATAATACACCGTGTGCTGCTGCTGTGATTCAGCTTAGCATGCAGAAGTAAGTGTAGTAAGGGTAGAAATTAAAAGGCTGCCAATAAGACCAAAGTTCTTGCAACAGTGCATTCAAGCGATGCAACCTATTGCTGTACTTCAGTTTATTTTATGAGCATGTTAGAGCATAATGCAATGAGCTGCCAACTTGAGCAGCATTCTGCATTAAGGACATACAATTAGAAATTGCCTCATCGAATTAGACACGGACAAAGTGATACAGATGTGTCAACTGGTATGCACAAACTCTCGCGACTTTTTTTCAACCAGCAATGAGTGGTTTTTCCGACGGTTTGGTATGTAGAAGCAGTCGCTCACTCGTGCTTGCCATGGATAGCATTGTGAATTTACACGTATCCTTGCATTGTATCGTAGCATATACATTGTATCGTAGCACTGCGAATGTTACACGAAATATTCATCTATTCATTCTGCATTCAATATTCATTTATTCATTTATTTATTCACTCTGCCACTTTCTGCATAGCTGCAGCTGCAGCTATATTCACACGAACGTGCGTTCGTTGTAGAGGACTTATTCATTGCTTATTTATTCATTCTGCCACACTATGCACAGCTGCTGCTGCCTGCATTCAATGCAGCGTTCGTTGTAGCACAGGAGCAGTCAGCTCTGCACTTCGGCTCTGCCTCCAGCAGCTTCCAGACGCCTGTCCCTTGCTGCGACCTGTCTGTGACGTCAGAGGGTCATCTGCTGCTGGCTGCAGGGCAGCACGGCCTGAAGGAATACAGCGAGAATGGCATTGAGCTGAGCGTCTGGAAACCTGCCAGGCAGAGCAACGGACAGGACGACTCGGTCACTGCAGCGCAGTCTCTGCAGGACGGACGAGCTGTTGTGGGTGTGCTCCACTCACGGCTCGTCCTGCTGCTCAGACGCAGCTCGTGTGCTGCTGCAGGAGACTCGCAGTGGCTCGAGGACAAGCGTGTCGCTGAGCTGCAGTCACATCCCTGGAAGCTGTCCGTGCTCGGTGACCTGCTCGCAGTGACCGAGACCAGACTCAATGACCAGCAGCAGCAGCTGTGGCAGTCTGGCCCAGGGCTGCAGCTGCTGCAGCTGAGCACGGGGCGGCTGCTGTACGGCCGGAAGTACGATTATGACATACTCAGTGTGGCTCTCACTGCTGCTGCTCTGGTCACTACGAGCTGCGACAAAGTGAAGCTGGACGACGGCAGAGAGCTAGACATCGTGGACAGCTACAGCCACCGAGGTGACAGACAATGGAGACACGAGCTGAGCAGCGAGGAAGCAGTGTATGGCGTCTGTGCTGCAGGCGGCCTCGTGTACGTGGCCGTGCAAGGGATAGGGAGGGGAGACAGGAGGAGCAGGGACTGTGTGAGAGCGCTCAGTGCAGAGAGTGGAGAGGTGCTGCAGAATGTCCTCTCCTACAGCAGCCATGGACTGCAGCGGCCGGCGCGTCTGTCTCTGGGAGACAGAGGACAGAGGACCGTGCTAGCAGTGCTCGGCTACGACGAAGCAAGCGAGCATTATAGGAATGTGACCGTGTATCCTGCAGCTGGCAGCAGCTGAGAGCAGACGATGCTGGGATGAAGTAAGGATGAAGGGAAGGGAAGCAGGGCCACATGGTGCATGGAGTAATGAGGTAGTACAATGAAGTAATGAGTAAATACGTGCATGGAGTAATTCCGAAAGGAGTAATGAGGTAATACAAAGTGATAAAAATAATATGGTAATAAGAATGCTGGGACGAGCTACGTATCAACGCATGTCACTCAGCTTTGCATGACCGTGTCAACTGCCGCACGTACCTTTTCATTTGTCTTGTAATGCAGAATAAAATCCATGAAATTCTTGAATTCCTACAACAAGCACGAGCAGCTCCAGTCAGGCCTCGCGGCGGCTTTGCACTAACCTGTACCGAGCTGTTTCACGTCTCGCGAGCTTCACTTCGGTGGTTCGCCAGGGAACCGAAGTGAAATACCTGAATTTCACGAAGAAGTTAAAAGCCACACGATGCATGGAGTAAGTAGTCCGAGAGGATTAATGACGGATAAAAATGCTCGGCTCAAAAAATGATGTCCAACCGAACAAATTTGGTCCAAAATGCACAGTTTAGTAAGCAATGCACGAATCGAACCTTCAAACGATGCAATGCCGTCAACATTCAATCTACACAGACGCGGCGGTGGCTCAAAACCTCTGGGTCAGAGAACTCTACGGCAAAGAGCTTGCGAGTACTTCAAACGACTCGGACTTTCAAACGATGCTGACCTTATCAGCTAGTTATCCTTATCAGCTATTACTGGTCTTGTATCTAACTCTTGACTGCACATGCCTTTATACTTCCCGTTTAATAAAAAACAACGTATACTAGACGATCCATAAACTGATGAATCTCTTCAATTCTCTCATATCTATGAACACGAGCTTCGAGAGTCTGGCAGGGGAGACGCTGCTCTGACATGACTGACGCGCTCAGAGCTGCCCAATGAAAGCTTCTCGGTCCGCCGAAGAAAACATGTGGCAGTATATATAGTAGCCTCCCTCAAATGGTAATTTACAGAACTAGGCTTAAAATTCACAATTCCAAGGCTGAACAGCCAATAGAAGCATTTTTACATCGAAACTAAAATTGCCACCCCACAAGCTCGCTATAGTCTCCTTACCAACTACTGGCATTTTTAGCTCTTCCTAATTTTAGTTCGCTGTCTGGTAAACGCATTCGAGGAGCGATAGAGGAGAGTAGTTAAGCCATTTCGTTTACGACAAAACTTTCGTAACGCCACCTCGAGTTCGTCATAACTTTATGTTCTTCCTTTTTCAGTTCCTTATTCTGTCTCATTAGCAAACTTGCCACATTTTTTTCTCCTCTGGAGAAATTGCTCTCCTCTGAGTCTTTTCTATGCCAGCAGAATGGCTGCTACTTTTTCGCTTTTCAGCCCTCTCACGTGCTACTTTTGCGTCTTTCAGTAATCTCAAAATGACCACACTATCTAATACAGATAGAAAGCGTTGTAATAAAGTAATAACATAAGCGTACAGGAAAATCACGACACCAAAGACGCGAAAGCACGAGGTCACATTGAACACGTCTTACCTCCAGCAAGTCTCGCAAGCAGGTGTGAGTCCGCGGGTACCCGAAATGCATGGCTGTCAGACGTCGTTTCCTCTCTACTGTTTGCGGCCTTGTCAAACCTACTGACCGCGCGCGGATTTTGAATGCTTTCTTGCATATATTTTAATTTTCAATTTTAATTAATGTAAACGCGACCGAGTTCGCATTTCAAATTTTTGTCAGTAAAAACCCATCGTAAGTCGGGGGCTAACTGTACCCTGAGGTACGTCGACTTGCGAGTTTATTCGTTCGGCGACAGAGCACCTAACTCAAATGATTTACGTGTCCAGTTAATTTCTATTTTAAAATGTAATAATCAATTCCTCGACACCAAAAACGCATCGATATCGGTCATACATTTTTAGATTAAAAGACATACTTATAAATTGAAAAATTTGTGTATGAAATTACGAGGCAATAAAATGCACTGCAATAAAATGGTTTTATTAAGTACAGAGTACAATTTTTATCTAAGCTATCAGAAGACTTGGAGTTGCTGACGAGTTAAGAATAATAAGAACGATAATGCATTTGATATTGCTCCCTCAGAGAGCTCAATCTCATTCTGAGCACTTTACGTTTGCTGCAACGGAAGCATCGCAGCTCCTTTAGCCAATGAGATGGCGTCGGATACCCAAAGCAAAGCCGTCGAAACTCCCTTCCCTTCGTTGGTGGAATGCCGAGGTCCGCAAGGCAAGCCCCAACTGTCTGGCCACCAGCTTCCGAGAGCCCCGACCGTGAAGGGCCTCAACCAGTACGTACATGAATACGACTTCCGGCGATGGCCCTTCGTAGCCTAGCGCAGCTGGTGAGCCCGGCCTACGCTCGGGCGAGGACTCTATTCCAGCACCTGGGTGGTCAAGTGCTCGAATCCTACCTACAGTCTCTTTCTCTTTTTGACTTAGTCATACGTGAGCCGTTCGCCGAAGTTTGGCGGCACGGATCTCCCAGGCTCCTCCAGTCTTTTCCTGTTCTACAGCTGGTCGCATGCGACATTTCTGCAGTGTTCCGGAAGTAGAGCAGTCACTGGCAGTCATTCCGCCCTAGTCTTAAGTAGGTTTTATTCTGACCCTACCCCGATAGAGTATCGCACACCCAACGTGCATGAAATTGTTATAAGCGTGAAAGAGCTGCCCCTTTAGGAGTTTCACCCATCACGAAAGCTCAGGGTAAGTAGCTAACGAATGCCGTACCCTGAGCAGCATGGCAAGCTGCCGAAGGTAGAGCCGTTGCCTAAAAGCACCGACTAACTGACGAAGGTAGAGCGTAAAGACATCGAACAAGGTAAGCAGGTGTACATACGAAAGCCGACAACAATGGCAGAATTATCACAATAAATAAATTGCGAATAAACTGCGAGCGATGGAAACAAAATCCGATGATGACTTAGCCTGGCTTTGACTACGGCTTCGACTTCGATGCCTATTGACATTCACTCGATCTCGTCACTGATAGCTACAAAGACGAGGGAGTTGACGGGGAGTGAAGGTAAACATGTAGCTGCAGCCAGCAGCAGCATACAGCACTGCCTGTGGCTGGCCCTTTATGCTTTATGTGGGCATCCACATGACAGCAGGCAAGCACTCACACGAGCACGAATGTGCACAAGCAGGCACAAACGCACCTCTGTCTAAGATGTGAAGACGACAACGAAGAGGACGACTGGGTCACTGCAGTGCAGTCTGTGCAGGACGAACGAGCTGTTGGATTGGCTAGTAGTTATCGATGCCCAGGGTTCCAGAGCAGGAGTGCTGCTGGCTTCACGTGTCAGTGCTTTAGGCCATAAACCGATTTTGACAGGCTATGCTGTTGCGTTACGAGCAAGGCAGCTTCAGTAGTTGTACGACCTGCCGGCCAGTGCTGCAAGCTCAGGTGGAGCCTCTTACCACTCACGTTGGACTAGCTTTGATGGTTGTAGCCCACCAAGAGGCAGTTAAAAGAAAGAATGAACTATATGGCATTATAGTGTGTTCAGCGTCTGGGGGCGATTGCTTCACCATCGTCACTAGTCCGTTCTAACTGGAATTTGGCGACACTGGACAGAATTTGGTACGACAGCGAACCACCTGCAAAAAGCAGCAGCAGCAGAGGTCAGTGTTCGCAGCTCGAGGGTCTCGAAGCCATTCATGCCATTTCTCTCTGCTGTGCTATCGGAATTGCTTGAGATGATGGACACCATATTTTACCCTATTTTAAAGGTGCTGCCTTTATGTGAGATGTTAATTTGTAGTAGTAGCTTTGGAAGTGCAGATAACCTAAGGTGGCATAGCATCGGAAATGATGGCATACAAGCATGGTTCGGTTCCCTGGAAATGTCCATGCAAATGTTCATTGCTGTGTTGAGTAAAGACCACCATATTCTCAGTGCTGTGCTTTCGGAATTGCCTGAGGTGATGGACACCATATTTTACCATATTTCCTAACATATTTTGATGGTGCATCAGGCAAGGTGCAGGTGATGAGACCATCAATTGGCTGCGTGGCTTACAGGGGACCAGGGAGAGGCTGACTCAAGCTACAACTCAGAGAACTCAATTTCATTCTGACAACCTACTGTCCTGCTCCTACGTTGGATTGATCTGCTGCTGCCATGCATAACTAACATCGTTAATATGTCATTAGCCTCAGGTCAGGTCCCAGCACCTTTCAAAAAAGCTGTAGTCAGGCCACTTCTCAAGAAAGCGACACTAGACCAAGAGAACTTGAGCAACTACCCCCCAAGTCTCCCTTTTACCATTCCTATCTAAGACACTGGAACGGGTCGCCGGCAGACCAGCTGAACTTAAATATCGAAGCTTCAAACCTTGGTAGTACGTTCCAGTCTGGCTTTAGAGCTAATCACTCCACAGAATCAGCATTGCTTAGGGTATACAACGACCTACTTAGAAATGCAGACATGGGTAGAGTGTCTCTGCTTGTTTTGCTCGATCTTTTGACAGTTTTTTAAACTATTGATCACAAAGTTCTTCTAGAGCCCCTCTCGTCTCGGCTGGGCATCACTAGCACTGCTCTGCAATGTTTCAGGTCCTATCTCAGTGGGAGACTCCAGAGTATTGACGTGAATGAACAAAGATCATCCGAGGTACCTCTGAAAAATGGGTTACCTCAGGGCTCGGTGCTAGGTCCGGTTCTTTTCACGGTTTATACTCTCCTTCTTGCTGGCGTGATTGTCAAGCACAATCTAGGCTTTCACTTCTATGCGGATGACACTCAGTTGTTCCTTTGCACTCAGTTGTACTTTTGATCCCTCCCAGCCTTTGAGCACCTCAAATTCTCTCACCTCACTAGCTGCATGTATTGATGACATCCGCACATGGATGGTAGCAAATTTTCCTAAACTAAACGATGATAAAACTAACTTACTAGTTATGGGCAAATCCAGTGTAATTCAGAAATTGGAAAGGCTGACGCTCCATATTGGCTCTGCCAGCATATATCCTGTTGAATCAGCTCAAAATATAGGTGTCATGTTCCAAAGTGACCTCTCGTTAGACGACCACATCAGCTCCACAGTCAAGTCTGCCTACGTTCAGCTTCATAACATTGCTAAAATTCGGGCTTGTGTAGATTAGAATACCACGTCCAAATTTGTCCATGCATTCGTGACATCCCGTCTCGACTTCTGCATCCCATTGTTTACTGGCCTACCGGCATGTGCGATCAGGCCATTGCAGCTGGCGAAAAACTCTGCATCTAGGCTTGTCTGTCGTGAGCGTCGCAGTTGCTACATTACACCACTAGCCGACCTGCACTAGCTACCAGTCAAGCAACGGATTGACTTCAAGGTTTTGTCGCTCACTTTTAGGTCACTTCATTCTTTGGCTCCAGCTTATCCCTCCGACATACTCCCCCAACAGGCCAAACATCGTACCGCCCGCTTTTCGGAATCCAACAGTTTACCAATTCCCCGGATAAACCTTAAATCCTTTGGAGACTGTTTTGGAGTTCGTATGCTGCCAAAGCCTGAAACTTTCTCCCGACTTGCATCAGAACATGCCGTGATTTGACCACATTTAAAAGAACTTAAAAACACACTTATTTAGGAAAGCATTTAGTGGGTCTCAGTGATTCGTCCTTGATGTGCTTATGCGTGCTGACACTGTGCATGCTGCCAGTAACCCCATTTGCATGCTGACCCTGTGCAGTTTACCCCTAACCACGTTGTTCATGTTGTTTTATCAAGCATGATATTACTCACGATTCAATCGCGTTTCCCTTCGCAGCGAATGTAAAGCGCCTAGAAAGAGATTGAGTTCTCTGAGGTCGCTTTATTAAGTGCATTATCATTATTATATAATTATTAAGTCAACTAAACGCACACCTTCGTCACGTTTGCTGATCGTTCCTTCCGTTCAAAGCTTCTCATCCTTCTGCTTCTACTTCTCAGCACTGTCCTTCGCATCAATTTTCTTTAGATCCACAGCTGAAAAACGGAGGTTTCACACACACACAATGGAGCACAAATGGGAGCAAACAACACCGATTATACCGCGGCTACTGACAATCTTTGACAGCAGCGCAGAGATGTTTGAGAGCCGCCTATCGTGCAGCTGGGATTGAGAACTGACACTGTGCCTGCTGCCAGTAACCACATTTGCACGCTGACCCTGTGCAGTTCACCCCTAACCACGTTGTTCATGTTGTTTATCAAGCATGATATTACCGATGCTTCGAATACGAGCTAGCGGCTACAAGTAAACGAGTGAGACGCAGTTATCTGGGCGGGCGGATGATGCACTGTTCACTGCAGCGTTCGCTGAGTAAACTAGCGTCAGGGCAACTGAAGTTGGCTCCTAACCCGAGTTTTAGTTCTTTACTCCAAGTACAAATTCGAGAGAGAGGCCGCTCGTATCTCCCGTTAGTTGACTTGAAAGTCAGAGCGCCACTGTATGTTACTGCAGGACGAACAATCTGGCTATTAACTACCAGTTATTAACAACAAAGCTGGTCGACCGTTAGCCAATAGGCTAAAGATCTGCGTTTTGCTCCTTCTCCATCCTTCCATCGAGGACCTAGGAAGACTATAAGTTCCTTTAGGGCGCGTTTGAAAGCTTCTATTTTTTATTAGTATTCATTTTATTGTTAGTATGTGCTGTAATAGATATAGATGGACCACCAGAGTAAACTAATTCTGTGGATCCATATCTGAAGTAGCTTGTCCCTTTTGGCTTCAAAAGCTGCGAATATTGTTTTAAGCAACCAGCCTCAATTTTTCTTAACGGCTCAACTAAGAAGCCTTAAATCAGTGAACCATTTTACATTAAATGTGAACATAAAAAATATATATATATATATATATATGTATAGTTACACTTATATATATATATATATATATATATATATATATTTAAATACTTACATAAACTGAGAGCCAAAACGTTAGTGGATTTTAGGTACCAACGAATCTCCGTGCTGCCTACTCGAATCCAACGTTACGTATCTCCGTCTGTAACTCTGCAAGCCACAAAGACTAAGTGGGTGCTATGCAGGAACGTTTTCAATAGCACACTCTAAGCCCATGCGGCTTTGGTATGCATGCCAAGTGCCTAGACAGGTATTCAGTTCTCTGAGGAAACTATATCAAGCATATTATTATCATTATTACTATTATTGTTATGCTGACTATTGTGGCCTAAGTGTTCTTGCAGGCAGACCCGCAAGTTCAGACTTTTAATAACTCATCCTGCAATTTGGATAAGCTTATGATGAACTTAGCTGTAATCTTTCTATTTATGCATGTTCAAAATGGTGTGGGAATAGCATACGGTTTCTTGTTTTTACTATGACACATTTGCACAAACATGTACATGGTAAGAAGGTTGCCAGACAAAATGCCTTGAATTGAGAACATTTTCAGAAACTGAGGCCGCTGAATTCTCAATGACGGCAGGCGCAGAAATTTGATAAGGAAACGCATTTTATTTATAATGGATAAATTTAATCTCGTCACCACACTTTATCCGACTGCCCTGCCTTTAGCACTTTGATCCGTTTTCTTGTTAAATTTTCCTCAATTCTGTGCTAGTTTCGTTTTAACCTTCAGGTAAGCGCTTGCATCTAATTCTTCTAATCCAGAAAAGCCTAACTACGTGCCACACATGAGGTCTTCAAATTTCGTTAACAATTGTAAACATGGTCTATCAACGTGAAGACGTAATCGTATGTATATGACACTCTTATATCTGTAAGGATGTAAATTTTTTTTCTTGACGCACTCAAGGGGCCGTTGAATCGGACCTTTCCACAACTTTCCAGTTCTCTCCTGGTGCACCGAGCAAGTCGCACCCGCAGATGCTTGCTCGAGCGTGCCATCAAGCATCTGTGTTGAATCCTTCGCTTTAGGATGTGCGTCACTGATTGGCGACACCCGCCCTGTGGCCTAGTGCGATACGAAACTCGAATGGCAGGCAAATGGTAAGTGATGGCCTCCGGTGCCAACTGGTGCAATCTGGTGCCAGTCTGAGGGCGTGGCCAAAAGATAGTCACCACTAGTCGTCTGAACGCTGCTCCTTAGCTGAACGGATGCAGCAGTTTCAGCCTCCTCGAGAACTCAGGTCCTCTATGGACTATAAATTAGCTGTTCCGTTCCTACAGTTTAAGACCTTTGGCGACAGAAGCTTTTTCTCTGCAGGTCCTAGACTGTGGAAGTCTCTCCCCCGATTCTTAGGCTACGACATCTACTCTCCTGCTGCCGACTATGGCATATCCTTTCCAGCTCTTCCCAGCAGTCACTTTCAAGCTACTCGCTACCTCAACTGCTCTCATGACATTGTTATTTTTCGCACTATCTCTTAATTGCGTGAGATGAAGACTGTTGTCGTCGCAAAAAACCAAAATCCACTTGAACTTTGAGTAAGCTTTAGTAAATTTGGAATCTCACACAAATTCCATGCTACTCACTACCTCAACTGCTCTTCTGACACTGCTATGCTTACCACTTTCTCTTTGTTGCGTAAGACGAAGTCTGTTGGCTACCGAATGCGTACAGAAAGCAACTTAGGCTGTGAGTGCGCTATACAAAACTCTCCTTCGTAACACCCACTAGTCTTTATGGCTTTATTGCGGCTCATTGGACACCCTATGCGTGTGGCTGGATTAAAAGGCTTTGCTCTTCTAATAGGTGATGCTATTGTGCGACCATCACCACATGCTCGAAATTTAGGTATCGTTTTCGACAACTGCCTAATTTTAAAAGCTTCCTTCAGAAGACTACTTCTACTGCTAGCCATCACGTCCGATCCCTATCCAAGATTAGGGGCTGTCTCCCACAGATGCTTGTATAAAATTTAACTACCTCCTAAGTTCTGTCTCGGCTTGATTATTACTATTCATTATTAGCTGGGCTTCCAAAGAAAGCAATTAGGCCGCTGCAGCAGAGTATGAATATGGCTGCAAGGCTAGTTTTCAAGTCCCAGCGGTTTGAGCACGTGTCGCCTTTGCTAAAAGAGCTACGATGGATGCCTGTTGAGCAACTGATCCAGAGTAAAGTTCTTACGCTGACCCACAATGCCCGCTATGGCTTGGCTCCTTCGTACCTTGCTGAACTGCTGCACAGGTTTAAGCCTGTTCGCGCCCCTCACGTTCTGTGTGGACAATAAATTAGCTGTTCCATTCCTCCGCTTAAAGACCGTTGGCTACAGAAGCGATAGCTCTGCAGGTCCTATATTATGGAACTCGCTTCCACAATTCTTACGCAACGACAACTACTCACCTACTGCCGACTATGGCTCATCCTTTTCAACAGTCCTGAGCTGCTACTTTCATGCTACTCACTACCTCAACTGCTCTCTTGACTCCGCAATGCTTCCCACTTTCTATTTGTTGCGTGAGACGAAGTCTGTTGGCTACCGAATGCTTACCGAAAGCCGCTTAGGCTGTGAGTGCGCTATGCAAAACTCTTCTGCATAACACCCACGTGGTCTTTATGATTTCGTGGAGTTACAGACGGAGATACATTTCATCTACTTCTCAGCACCGACTTTCTCACTCGGTGTCCTTGGATCCAGTGCTGAAAAACGAAGGTTTTCAGAAAAAAACTGCAACAAGGAATAGGTTCTCAATACTGATGCTTCGACTACGAGCTCACGGCTAAATGAGTAAAATGCGGGAAGTCGACGTTGCAGTGTTCACCACGGCGTTTGCTGGGCCAACTGGTTTTGGTATGGCTCGTAACGAGCCAACAATCGTCCGAGAGACGGCCAATATCTCTCGTTAGCTTCTACTCTTCTAAGTAAGTGCACCGATGTATATTACTTCAGCACGAACAACCTGATTATCGGCTCCCAGTTAGAATGAACAAAGCTGATTGACTGTCACTCAGTAGGCTGAAGATCTGCACTTTGCTCCCCTTCCATCGTACTGATGGCCTAGAAAGAAATTTAGCTCTGATAGGTCTCGGTTGATGTATATCTCATTCTTATTATTAGTATTTTACTTACTTATAGTAGGCGCTGTACTAGATATAGGTGCACCAGCGCAGTAAACTAATATTTGTTGATCCCTAGCTGCAGTTCCACCCTTTTAGTTTGTAAGGCACTGAATACCAAATAACCTATGACGTCAACGCTGAATCTCCAAGGCTAAACTAAGAAGCCCTTAATCGGTGCACCATTTTAGAGTAAATATGAATATTTATACGCGTATACTTATATGTAGGTACACAGACCTCAATATTGACACTAAATTAGAGCCAAAACGTTGGCGTTTTTAAGGCACCGACAAATATCCGTGCTGCCGGCTTGAATGTACTGTTATGTGTTTTCGTCTGTAACTTTTCAAGCCACAAAGACTTAGTGGGTGTTGCTCAGGAGAGTTTCCTATCGTGCATTCAAGGCCTAAGCGGCTTTCGGTGCACATGATAAAAGTGCCTAGAAAGAGATTGAGTTCTCTGAGGGTGCGGTATCAAATGTATAATTATTATTATCGTTATGCTGGCTGTTGTGGCCTGAGCGTGCTTTCAGGCAGGCGTGCAAGTTCCGAGTTTTACTGATCGATCCGGCGACAGGGGTAAGCTTATCGATTAACGTAACTGTAATCATCATAGGGAGCCGTGTTCGAAATGGTTCGTGAGTTGCATAGGGCTGCATTTTCTGTCACTATGACTCAATTTGTGCGCACTAAAACGGTTGCTAAAGAGAATGCCTTGAGCTGATAGCATTATCAGAAATTGTCACTCTGCCTCACGTCAACTGCCGCACGTACCTGTTCATTTGACTTGCAACGTAGAATAAATTCATGAAATCGCGAATCTTGAATTTTTACAACAAGCACGAGCAGCTCCATTCAGGCCGGCGGCTGCATTGCAATAACCTGCACCGAACTGTTTCGCGTTTCGCGAGCCAGCTTTGCTTCGGCGGAATGCCTGGGAACCAAATCGGAATACCCGAATATCACGAAGGAGTTAGAAGCCACACGGTGCATGGAGTAAGTGGTCTGAGAGGAGTAATGATAGATACAAATGCACGGCTCACACAATGATGTCAAACCGAACAAATTTGGTCAAAATGCACAGTTTAGTAAACAATGCACGAATCGAACCTTTAAACGATGCAATGCCACCTCCCTTCAGTCTACACAGACGCCGCGGTTGCTCAAAACCTCTGGGTCGGAGTCTTCCAGCTGAAGAGCTGCTACTTTTGCGTTTTTCAGCTGTCTCAAAATAAGCGCAATATCTAATGAAGAACTAACTAGCATTAAATGAAGCAATAAAGGACGAAAGTACGGTAAAATCACAAAAGCAAAACACTCAAAAGCACGAGGTCACTCTAAACACGTCTTACCTCTTGCAAGTCTCGTGAGTAAGAGTGAGTCCTCACAAGTGGTTCGTGAGTGTCACAGGGCTGCATTTTCTTTCACTATGACACAATTTGTACGAACTAGAAAGGTTGCTAAAGAGAATGCCTTGAACTGATAGCATGCTCAGAAATTGAGACCTCTGAATTACCAACGGCAAGAGTAAACATTTGATAAGGAAAACGTACTTTAACCTATACAATTAAGTTCGTCACCATACCTTGTGCGACCGTTTGCTTGTGGCGCTGAGATTCATTTCCTTCAATTTTTTGCTAAATTCCTTGCCAGGTTCGTTTTAGCACGCCGGGTTAGCTCGTGCAAGTAGTTTTTCCAATCCAGAGAAGCCTAAATACATAAGTCGAGCACATAACGGTCTGAAAATTTCGTGAACAATTGTAAACATGGGTGATCAGCATGAAGACATAATTGAATCTCTACGACAAACTTAGCTCTGAGATGCTGCAACATTTTCCCTTGATGCCCTCTAGCGGCCGTTGCATTGGACCTTTCCAGAACTTTCCAGTTCACTCCGGATGAGACGCGAAAGTCGCACTCCCGGATAGTTGCACTGTCAACGACTCCGTGCCATCTATTTGACGAGCAGTCAGCTCTCTGTTCGCTTTGCGAGTTAAGTGCACGATCACGCGAGATCCCGCGGGGAAATCCACATATCTTCCGGCAGCATAGGAGCGACGGAGGCGAGCTTTGAAGCCCGGCAACTAGTGAGTGTGTCGACGTAGAGCAATGACGGCTGCTCCTTGAAAGCGATGCCGAAATTCGCTAAAATCGGAAGACGGATCAGCCTGAACGTCTGATGATAGTATTGCTTAGAAGATTTTAATGTGTCAATATTATAAATTGTAAATAAATTTCTAATTCGATCGAAGATCATTTCGAGCGCCTCTCGGTCAATCGCCACTCGCTTACGTTAGCTGTTCGCCCTGACTGAGCGGGAAAGTTTATGTTTTCGTAGAGCTTACTTTCAATGAAACCCGATCAACTTAGTCTACGCAATTCCTTGATAGTTGGCCTCTGCAAAGTTATAGCAGAGACGTCATGGCAGACTTAACGACCTTAAGCCTGAGCGTATACTACTCACCATTCAATTGCATTTCCCTTTGCAGCAAATGTAAAGCGCCTAGAGAGAGATTGAGTTCTCTGATGGCGCTTTATCAAGTGCGTTATTATTATTATTGATATTATTATTACGTGACCCACTCTCGTATACCCTCACCTCTTTGGGAAACGAAAACAAAAGCGAGAACGCATTTGCCGGAAGCGCCCAGTTGAAGCTCTGCGTGCCGCTGCACAGCCGGCGTAAGTGGCTCTGACCAGCGAACGCCTCCTAGCGGCAGTTGGCTGCGGGCGACCGGAGCAGAGAGAGACGCCATGGAGACGCTGACGTCGAGAATCGTCGCTGAGCGCACGAGTGCGATGGGATACGCACGAAGTAATTGAAGCGGTTTTGCCATACTCTCAAGTTGAATTCCGAAAACTATTCTGACAGTGGTTGCTCACACCCGCATCTTTCTAAGACGTTCGCGGAATAAATGAAGTTCGGCAATTGCTCGTGCGTTGATTGTGTGCTAGCGATAGGTATTGTGCGAATATAGGCTTGCATATATATAGTTATATATATATATATATATATATATATATATATATATATATATATATATATATATATA
>WPIO01000049.1:3062500-3107170 GCA_009760855.2 Cristatella mucedo | reverse complement strand
GTTTATGGAGTAGAACTATTGTAAAAGATTTTATTCCAAAACAATATATTGCACAGTGTTTACTTGGTTTACACGTCTTAAAGCTTAGTAGATGTTTTTATATTGAATTTGAAATACTCGTTCCAGGTTTGAATTGCAATGATATACCTAAAGACTATGTTGCTGCAGGAACAGTTAGAATCCCAACGCCTTATGAATTTGATATACCAATACGTGAACCTCTTTTTATGTTTTTACTTAAAGATGAAAAGTACTTTGAATTCGAATTTGATATAATTTCTAAATATGGTCGTTTTAACAATAAAAAAAACTTTGGTTATGATATCAAATATTACATTAGAAAAGTAGAGATACAAGTAGTTGAAGAAGAAGATCCGCTTAGATTTGTAAGAATTATTCCAGTTGTCAAAGAAGTGTTAGAGAGATCTAAAATATTAATAAATAATTATATAGATGAACAAAAAGTTTCACAGCGAGGACTATGTATCGAAGAATAATGGTTTCATTCTTTCTGATCTTGATGAAAATGGAAATAGAATTATAAACTTAGGTGACCCAGTTAACGACTATGACGCTGTTACAAAGGCCTATGCTGACGCTAACTTTGTCGTTAATACAGGAATAACAATGAATCTTGGTGGTAAACGTATTACAAATCTAGGAGCAGGTGTTAATCCTACTGACGGAGTAAATATTAGTCAAGTAAATAATTATGTTAAGAAGACTGGCGACACAATGCTAGGAGATTTAGACATGAATGGAAAAGCTATAACATCTACTTATTGGAATTCTGGTAATACTAATCCCGTAGTCTTAAACGATGATTTTTGTGTTACTTATGGAGGAATGAAAAGAGATGTATTGCTTAAAGCATTTCCTTCAACAACAAATATCAATATGGGTGGTAACTCGATTACTAATGTTGCAAAACCTGTTAACCCCTCTGACGTTGCTACAAAGAATTACGTAGATAAAACACTTAGAAAAATAACGGAAGTAATCTCAATCTCAGTGGACCCTAAAGCATTAAATTCAATTTTAAATCTATCAACCCCCTATTCATGGACAAATAAAATGTCTCCACCTATAATGATATTAAATGTTATGGTTGTTGGAGCATCTAATTGTGTATTTCTAAAACCTAATACTGATACAACAGTAGTATCTGGTGATGTAAGAGCTATAAACACTTCTTCAACAGGTGTTAACTTAAAGTACTATGTATACTTCAATAGATTACCTACAGAGTATTACTTCGTTGATAGCACAGGAAAACTAAAGGTAAATATCTTGGTTAGTTATGTACCCTCCTGAAAAGTATAAATGAACTATTAAAACTATTAACTCCTTAAACTTTGTCTCTTTGTGTTTACCTTTAACAACTGGAAATAATTTAGAAATGCAACAGATGGCTTCATGATCTAAACAATGATGTAAAGAAGTAGAACAACATTGTTTTTTTAAGTGTTTCTTAACCAGTAAGTATAGTTTAGTTGGTTTTTCTTTTTAATATAATTAGAATCTATGTTACAGTACGAACAAATTATGCAGTGGTTATTACGAAAAAGACTAGAATCAAATTCAGTTTCATTCATATCTTTATCACAGGTGCAGCAACGTATTTCATATTCCTGTATTGGCCTTTTTCTTTTTGGTTTACAATATGGATGACCTGTTTCAAGGTATTCAACTTCACTAAACGTGCTTAAGCATGTATCACAAAATATTTCCATTCTCTATAGAATGTCGTTCTTAACTCTAAATGAAAGAAAAAAGAAGGTAAATTCAATCCTAACTCAGATATAAGCCAAGTATTCAAGCCAAGACCTAAAAAAATTCCACAGGGTTTCTTTAATATCGTTGAGCCTAATGAAAATCACCAAGCAGACATTCTGTATGTGCCTAATGATTCTGGATATAAATATGCTTTGAGTGTAATTGATGTTGCTAGTAGATATAAAGAATCAAGACCTCTTAAAACAAAGTCTTCTAAAGAAGTGACAAAAGCAATAATAGATATTTACAGTAAAAGTCCTTTGAAGTGGCCAAAGAAAATGACTGTAGATCCAGGATCAGAGTTTAAAGGAGAGTTTGCTAAAGAAATGAAAAAAACATGAAACACGTATCATAGAAGAGACTAGTAAAAAGAGCGTTGCGCTGGTTGAAAGAATGAATAGAACAGTTGCTGAGAGAGCATTCATTGCTCAGTATGAAAAAGAATTAGAAAGTATTAACAAAGGAGATTATAATAGAAACAGAGACTGGATCGATAATCTACCAAAGATCATTGAATATCTAAATAATAGTGTTACAAGAATGATTGGTGAAGAACCTGCAAAGGCAATAAAAAAAGAAAAAGTAAAACTAAAGAAACCAAAATGTAATGGCGAAAAGCTATTAGAACTTGGGACGAGTGTTAGGTATTTATTAGAACCGGGTGAAGGAGAAGATGAGAAAAGAAGAAGAGCTACAGACCCAATATGGAGTCTAACAAAACACACTATCGTTAGAATAATGGTATTAAAACAACAACCAGCTAGATATTTTGTAAATGATGTTAAGAGAAGTTTTGTTAGAGAGGAGTTGTTAACCTTCTAGATTCAAAAGAGAAAGAATTTCTTTGGCTTATTCGTGAAGACATTTGCTATATAAGGTAAAAATATTTATGCTAATTGATGTTGATTTGAATTTAGTGATGATAGAATTTTTCACTTAACGACATCGGGTAATTTTTTGACAACCGATGGTGAAACCGAGGTTGGAGAAAAATTTTGCGATGTCGTAAAGGGTAAAATTCCTATCATCAGACGACACGCGCCGGTGAGCGTACGCACTGGTGTAGTGGCCGTCGTGTACGCTCTCCAGAGCACGTGGCGATAAGAGAGAAAAGAATACATAGCGTGCGCGCACGCCGACGCACAGCCGGGAAGCAATGAATGCGCGGCAAGCAAGAATACCGTCGTGTGCCCGCAAGGAGCGCGCCCGTTGGGCGAGCGGAACCACGTGATTGCGATGACGCGCCCACATCGCGACTGCGACTTCATGAGCGGCTCTCTCAAGTTGTGATTTAGCAGCCGAGCTCAAACTTGGTAATCGATGTTCAGCTGTCAAGCTCAAGAGTTCCTCATCGCGGGCCTTGCCGCGTCGTACGCACTGTCGCGAGCGAGGTGCCCGCGGTTTGCGGTGCCTGCGAGCCACTGGCGGGCTTGTTCGCTAGGGACGACCCCGACGGTCGCGGCCGTAACTTTTGGTTGCCGGCGCATCAAGGGATGACTCGGTAGCGGGAGAGCTGGTAAGGTCACCTCCCGCTACGCTTGCGTCGAGGTCATCCTGAACTCCGCGAACCTATTGTTACTCGTTGTGGCGGCGCCGCCAAATGGGACCATTTCGGGTTTCGACGGATGACCGCAACCCGCTCTAATTATGCTCAAATTGACCACAAATCTGCGCTGGGAAGCTCTAGTTTCGAGTGAATTTTGTTACAAAGTCGTTTCTAAGTAGGCACCAAAATTTCACACCGTGGCGCTCATGCGCTCGCGTGCTAACGGGCCGCCGAGGCGCCGGCCAAACCACAATCCAGCGAAATCTACTTGAAGCCGCCTCAAATCCGTCACAAATCAGCTATGCGCAGCTCCGACTAGGAATAAACGTAACGCTACGTTATACTTGAAGTGCACCCACAAAATTTGGCGCTTATCCGCACGCGCATTCTCACGAAGTAAACTGCAATAGATTACCGAGCAGCGCCCGCGCCGATACCAAAATCCATAGTATTCCACAAAAATCAAAATAAATCCTATGTGAAAAGCTTCTTTTTGATTGTGCTTATGAAAGTACACTCTTGTGACAAGTGTACTCACACAATTTAATTTGTATTGGCATGGGCATTCTTGTGCAATGCCACTGTCAAGCGATTGCAACGACTCGGGCTAATACCGCAATCCACTTCAACCATCCATGAAATAGCTAGAAATAGATTGTACCGAGCTTCAGTTTTTATTGCATATAAAAGCGCACTATCTGAATAATGAAATGCGCACTAACTTAGACTCGAGCTTTTGCGCATCCGAGCTCTCTGGCAATGCACGGCCACCTCCCGCAATGGCAAAATGGCAAGGACAAAATCCCAATCCTATTTAATCCACTGCAATTCATAAAATAATCGACGCGAAGCTGCCATTTAGATTGCATGTAATAAAAAACTCAGCTCAAAATGCGCTCACAAAACTTAGCACCGCTGCAAGTGTGCATTCCAAGATAGTGCACTGCAATCGACTGTAACGGCCTGGTCCAACGCCACAATCCACCTCAATCCACTACCATCCTGCGCAAGATGACCACAATTCGTACACTAGAAGCTCTAAAATCCAACCTTTTACGCTGGAATACTCTTTAGCATGCCAGCAAGTTACCTATGCAATATAATTTTGCAGCTCAGTAGCTCTCATTACTCGAATCGAGATTTCGTGCCAAAGCAACTCCTCATCGTTATGTCGCTCGTCGAAATGTCAAGTCTGCCAATGAGCGTCAAAAATCTGCCAAAATCCGAAGGTATAGCTCGACTCGACCTACTGCGGTTCTTTTGGAAAGAGATTTCTATCGTGCGAGTGACGCAGCAATGCGAAGCCTGCGAAATATCCCACCATCCGGCTCGCATCGAAAAATGATGTCACTCTTCACCGAACAGTCGCGTTTTGCTTTTGCAGTAGAGTCCCGCGAATGCGAGCTCTAAAACGCACGGAGGCGGCGAACTTTCGGTATCTTTGAAGAATGCCTGCTGCATGTGGTGTGCAATGCAGGGTCTCACGTCGGACATGCGCCCTAATCTCTGCGTAATTAGTGAACGGCTCAAGCAAGAGTAACTAGAACATCACATAAGCAACAAAGGACAATTGGTTGCTGCATGCATTTGTGACTTCCCGTCTCAACTTCTGTAATTCATAGCTTGCAGGCATAACGACCTTTGCAATCAGGCGGCGCTTGGCAGTTGGTGCACAACTCTGCAGCTAGGCTTGTCTGTCTTGAGCGCCGCATTTGCCACATTATTACATTATTACATCGCCTCTCGCCGACCTGCAGTGGCTTCCAGTCATTGGCAGCGTCTTGATTTGAAGGTTTTTTCACACACGTTTAGGTCTCGTTTAGCTGCGCCTCGAACCAACCCAAATCCTTAGGAGACAATACCTTACACAGTTGCATTCTGCTACTAACCACAATTGCATGCTGACACTGTGCGTGTTACCCCTAACCATGTTGTCATGTTGTTTATAAAGCACGACACAACTCACCATTCGATCGTATTTCCTTTGCAGCAATTGTAAAGCGCCTAGAAAGAGATTGAGTTCTCTGAGGGCGCTTTATCAAGTGTCTTATTATTATTATAATTATTTAGTTCGTGTGCACCCAAAGCCAGGAACTTACTCCTGACTAACGCCACAACATCTTTGATTCGACAACATTTAACCAGAAGATAAAAACGCACATGGATCTCACAGTTTTTTGCTGGGTCAGTGTGATTTCATCTTTGCCTGCTTATGCATGTTGACGCTGCGCACATTTCCACTAACCTTACAGTCATGCTTCGTATAAAGCGTATGTAAAGTGCCTAGAAAGAGACTTAAGTTATCTGAGAGTGCTGCACAGAGTATTAATATTATTATTATTTTTTGATCTGCATAAAATATTAATTTTAATATTATTGTTATTATCATGTGAACCACTACCAAAAAAGAGATTTCAAAATACTTTGCTAATGCGATAAAAGTCGCGAAGCTCGCGCCGCCGTCCGGCGCCTTGCACACACAGGACCTTTGGCTCATGATTGGGATGGTGGGGGGAGGGAGGAAGTTGCGGTGATGCGGGGCGGTTCGGTGCGGGCACATGGCGTTCGCCTCGCCGAAAGTTGCCTCGAAACTTGTGTGGCACGGGCGCAAGGCCACCGTTTTTCAGTTGGGGAAAACACGTAGACGGGCCATTCATTTTGCCTTGGCAACGAAAGCCTATTTTGCGCGTGGCATTTCCGGAAATTCTGATTTCCAGCCCTGCGAAACGTGTTGAAACGCCGTCGTGATGGCCTCTCAGGTAATCCGTCGACTGAGCGAGGGCTCGCGGCCTCTCGGGCTTCTGGTGTTCGCGGCTAGCGGCGTCGTCCCTCTAGCATGTCGCGAAGTCAGTCAAGGGACCCCAGCCTGCCCCGTGTCAAGGCGCCCCTGCACGGTGCTCAGCGACGGCAATGGCGGCGGCCTCTCAGAAGGTCAGCACGTCTTTATTCGCGCAGAGAGCACCACTCTTAGTGGCCGGCGAGTGGTCTGCAGCTGCAGATGCTCTGGCGGATTGAAAGCGACGCGAGCTCGCGGCGGCTGCCGAGTCTGTCATTCTGCTCTCCGCCGAGCTCGAACCGAAGGCGGCCGGCCGCTTATCGGCCGCCGCCGCAGCCTCGGCGACGGCCCGCACGCCGCCGAGAAAGCCGCCACCCGCTTCGTCGGTTGACGGCGTCGTGGCGACGCCGCAGCGTTGCTACGCCGCACGCGCGGCTCCGACGCACTTCCGTGCGGCCGCCGCCGCTGCGGGAAGGCGAAAGGCCGCTTCAGACGTACGTCACTTCCTCGGGAAGCGCGAGCCGACGCGATATGCCGGTCGGAGAGCGCACTCTGGCGCTGGCCGGATGCTCATTGTCGTCCCAGGGAAGCGTTCCCGCTGCTGGCGCGGCTGCGCCGAAGATCGCAGCAGACCGGGGGGCGGCTCGCCAGCTCGCGGAGCCGCCTCCGCCGTAGGCGGCGCGGCCGAGATTGGCGGCGGCCCAGCGAGCCCAGCTTTCGCTGCCGTTCGTCGGCGTCGAGCGTGCGGCCTTCGTCGCTCTGCAAGCGTGACGCAGTGGCGTGCGCTGTGCTGTAGACCAGTGCCGCGTGCGCCGAGACTAGTGCCGCCGAAGACGTCCCCCCTCCCGCCCCGGGGCCGCCTCGTCTGCCGCTGCCGCAGTCGCTGCCACCTGCTCTGCTGCCCCGCCCGCGGCACTCACCACTGCTGCCGCAGCGGTGGGTGCCGGCCTTCCGACGAGTCGGAGCCGACGCAGACACCACGCGGTGCCCGCATCCGGTGTGCATCCAGTGCACTACTCCCAAACACCGAACGAACCTAGAGGCCCCGGCACGCGAGCATGGCAGCGGCGGAGCGAAGCGTCCCCGATCTGCGGAGGCCGTAGCCTCCAGCGCCAAGCCAACCATACACTGCATCTCTGCGTATGGCGAGAGTTCGCTTATAATGTGCATTTGGTACTTGAGCTAATCAGCGCCGAACGCTGCCCCAGCCTGTGGGAGCGCTTGCCCCGGAGCTATCGCTCTCGCATTCGCGAAGCAGAGTTTGAAAGGTGGGAATGACTGTGGAAAGGGGAGAGTGAGTGAGAGAGCGAGAGACAGGGAGAGAGAGGGAGAGACAGAGAGACCGAGACAGAGAGACCGAGACAGAGAGACCGAGACAGAGAGACCGAGACAGAGAGAGAGAGAGAGAGAGAGAGAGAGAGAGAGAGAGAGAGAGAGAGAGAGAGAGAGAGAGAGAGAGAGAGAGAGAGAGAGAGAGAGAGAGAGAGAGAGAGAGAGAGAGAGAGAGAGAGAGAGAGAGAGAGAGAGAGAGAGAGCGAGGGAGGGAGAGAGAGAGAGAGAAAGGGTCGTACCTTTGGTAGAAAGCAAGACCGCCGAGGTCGCCGACGACCGTCGAGTCACCGGAAGAGGAAGCGTTAGATCCGCTGGAGGCGGTCGACCTGTCGGTGAGTGACCAGTCGGGCGTCGCCGTGGCGGTGAAGCCCGAATTAGCGCCCGACGTGCCTGAGAAGCAGCGGGCAAAGAGTTCATGCGGCGGTAAGCGGTGGCGGCGGTGTTGCCTGGGCAACGTGAAAGCGGATAGTGCCAAGGCAGCTGAACTGCCTCGGCGTTGCGTCTGCACAAATACAGACCTCGATTTAGCACCGTTCCAAGTAGACTAGGTTTGTCTTCTGCTAGCTCCACATAATTGCCGCCATCTGGATGCGCACTCGTTGTCACGAATTTAGAAGCGTCGCACCTGAAACCGGACGTTAAGGCAGTTGCCCGGCTTTCGCCACGACCAGGTCGCGACAAATAGGGCTTGCTTATTTCCGCTTATTGCACGCGATGGGTAACTAGGCATTTTCCCTTTGACTTCGCTTGTTTTACTTCGCTTTCCGAGCGAGCACCCTCGCAGCGAAGCGTTGCCGAAAGCGTTGCCACGTTGCCGAATGCTCCCCCAAATGGCAGCGACGCGCCGCCATATTGGGCGCCACTAGCTGTTGGACATTTCCCTCCGACATTCCCCCACGGAAATTCCCCCTTGGTGAACACTAGGTCATTTACCCCGGACATCCCCCGGGTTAGGATATTCCCCCTTTGTTGATGAGTGCATAACTAAAAATACAAATATATACATATATATATATATATATATATATATATGATCAAATGAAGTTCACGCTCTATTGAAATGAAATCATCTCAGTATATTATGACGTTTTGTCAATTCCGTATGACATATTCACTGGTTGGCCTAGCACTACACAGTCCATTTGAGTGGTCGAATCACAAAAACTATACTTTAATGTTTTGCTCAATGAACTACTGATAGGCCAATTAGATCACGCACAAAAAACGAGCAATAAAAAGATGCAAACGATCACGGTACTCCGCCTAACGCATATTAGTATATATAGGTATATAAATCCTAAACCCTAAAATCTAAACCCTAAAACCTAAACCCTATACTCCAGAGGGAAGTGTCCTACCCTAGGGGGGAATGTCGGGGGGGGAGGAATGTCCAGGGGGAATGTCTGGGGGGGTGTCGGGGGGGGGCGGAATGTCCGTAGCCCTTGCCACCTGGTGACCACTCCTCGATGACGTCTAAGAGCCTCTAAGCGCGACCACGATGGCGTGGCTTAAGGGTCTCCCGCGATTACTCGTTGCGATCCACCGCAATCAACCTGTCATAATGGGCTTCGCGAAGCCGTGGTTTCAGCTCCCCGTTACGTACGACGGCGATTCTAGTCTGCTAAGAAAGCTTCGCGCCAAAGCGGGCCCCCTCGGGCGCTCTCACGCGAGCGGCCTTCAATGCCCGGCGCTGGCCGCCGGCCCGTACGACTGGCGCCGACGCCATAAGGCTACGTACTCGTCTGAGGCGGCGGCTGCTTTGGTGCGCAGCAGAAAGCCGGCGCCCGCTGGGTCCGTTCTCATCACGCTTTCGATCACTCGATCGTGCAGCTCCTTGGTTACCTGGAAAAGCAGCGAGGGCCGAGCGTTGCAGGCCTTTCTTTCTTCGTGCGAGTCCCCTTTGAGCTCGCCTTAGTCCGTTTTAGCTACCCTTGGTCCATTTTAGTTCTCCTTAGATTCCTCTCTATCCTTAGCCAGGCGAGCAGCTGCAGCTCTCACGCCGGCTCACAGCGCCCGCCCTTAGCTGCCACGCCTTTGCCACACGCCTTCGCTGCCACGAATCTGCGTCTACGCGGAAGTCGCCGTTTTTCGGTCAGTCAACGCGCGCGACCGAGCGCCCGGCCGCCGCCGACCGGCGAATGGCCGCGAGCGACCGCGCTCACGGCCATTCACGTCGAGCTCATGCGCGACCTCGACAAAAGCAGGGCGGAAGTGGAGTTGCTGAGCAGGAGGAGGAGCGATAAATGACGCCGCAAACGTTGCTCGAACTCGGCTCGTAGAAAGACAGGACGGAATGAAAAAAAGAAACGCGAATTCGCTATTAGTGCATGCACCTTTCAATGCTGGGCGACTCACTACCGCCGCCGCCATACTCTAGGCTGAAACGGTTGCTGGGTGGTTCAACATTTCCGAGTGACTGCGACAGCGGGAGGGGGCGAGCGAATAGAGCACAGGGCATGGGAGCGAATTAGCTATGACGGAGCGCTCAGCGCAACGACGGAGCTTGCCGAGTGCCTAACGACAACGGATAATAATAATGCACTTGATAAAGCGTCATCAGAGAACTCAATCTCTTTCTAGGTGCTTCACATTTTCTGCAAATGGATGGACGGAGCGGCCGGCGGCAAGCGCTTGCAAAGCGGGTATGCGGCGCCGCGCAGTCACGTGGCCAAATAAGTAACGGGCGCCCCAAGCGGGTAGGCGTCAGGAGTAGCGGCGAAAAGCAGGTCACAGCAAAGCATGAGCGTTCTTTATACGGTGCGTTGCTCTAAGCGTATTCGCTCTAGAGCACCAGTCAGATCGAATCTTACTGCCGGGCAGATATTTTTTTAAGCAGGTCACCACGCACACCACAGCCGCCGCGCCGCTCGGCAGATGCGCAGAAAAATCACCGCCAGGTGGCGCTTCGTTTCCATGAGACCGTCGTGAGCGTGGCTTTGGCGGCCGCCGGGCCAATCGTTAGCCACTGTAGGCGCACTTGGCATTCGCCGATTGTAAAGCTGCGTTTAGTAGGTCGACTTTCCCACAGATTTTGAACAGTTTTCCCACAGATTTGGGTTACAGCGTCACCATACGTCTTCACATTTTTGGGGAAGAGCCAGGTCTGCAGAATCTCATGAAGGAGAATTTGCTTGTACTTTTTAGCTCCCCGTTTGTCCAGCCAACCAATCAAACCACGAGGTTCATCTCATACACCCCGTCCGCCATGTAAAAACTGGCTTAAGTTCGTAGGCTTGAGTTATATTGAGGCTTTCGGGGTAAGTCCTTAAACGCGGAATGCATTGTTGTCAAGGCTTAAGCCTTTGCTATATAGAAGACGCCGTACGTCTGTTTATCAAATCCAGCAAGAAACCCGTAAGGGCGCACATTACTTAGCACTATATAACGGCACACCCATCGCGGCGCACGTTACTTAATACTGCTCACTTTCCCGAAAAAGCTTTATTAAAATGCTTATCTTCTATTCATATTCTACTCATACTACTCTACAATTGCGACTGCGGCGGCGAACTTAACTTCTGCAGGTGAATGCATGGCGTCTTTCCGGGGAAATCCCCTTCCATACCAGCCTCTCGGAGTAGAGCACGGGCTATGGGCGGGACTAAGTCGGCCGTCGAATCTGTCATGCAAACGTCCTAACTAGGAGAACAGTAGGCGTCGGTCAGGAGGAAAGTCTGCCGTGTAAACGTAGCTTAAATCTTGGCTTACGAGTGCGACTGCACTGTTCCTCCTAAATCTTTACGGCGGCCGGAGTTCCGGCGTCCAGTCAGTCGGTGCGGCGCCAGGCCAGACGAGCGTTCTAAATCGCAGGCTTGGAAAGCGCTGCAACACGAGCCGCGTCGTAGCGATGGGAATGGCGGGAGATGCCACGCTTCCGCCCAATCCTCAGAAAATGACGGGATAATCCCGTCCGCTACCGCTTTGAGCACGCGGCCTCCGACGCGTGAGCGTCGCAACAGCCCGCCGTTTTCTTTCCGAACTCCAGTCACGTACCGCTCCGACCACCCCCTAGCCCGAGCGGGAGGTGCGTAGGGACGAGACGGAAGCGGTGGGCGTGCTCCCTCGCGCATCGGCGTCGCCAGGCGGCGAATGTAAGCTCTCCGGGTCGTCGCTCCGCTGGAGCGAAACTCCAGACGCGCAGCACCGTCGAGTGCAGCGGCGGCGTCGAGCGGCGCGACGGCGACGACGAGGTCGCGTGCACGCGAAGCTCACCCTGAACACGGACTCCCAGTTGTCGATCATCTCGGTGACGACGTCGACGGCGTCCTTGGCGCAGCGGATCGTGCCCATGTCGGCCGCCGCGCCTCCGCCGCGCTCGTGCAGGATGCACGGACCGAACATGGCCGCCAGGTTGCGAGCGTCCATCCTGTTGCCGGCGACCTGTCGACAAATCGTTCTAGCAGTTCTAGACGACGGCGGCGGCGGAGGCGAGAGTATCTGCCGCCGCGTGCGGCCCGAGCCGAGTCCAAGCACCACGCGGCGACACGTGCCAGCCGGCGGGGCGGTTGAATGTACTGCGTCGGCGCGGCCGGGCGCCGCCGCCTAGCTAAAGCTCCAACGACGCTAAGCACCCTCGATGCCTCCCACGGAAAAGAGTTCCGGCCGCCGCCACCGCTAATAACGAACCTCGTTCCCATCGGCGTCTGTGCCGTCTTCGGCGTGCGACGAGACAGCGGAGAGGAGCTTGAGCAGCGAGTAGAGGAGGTCACGGTTCGCCACCGGCAATATGGCGACGAGATAGCGGAGCGCGGCCACGCGCGTCGCCGCGTCATCGATGGCTGCGTCGCGGAAAGGAGAGGCGCTGTAGCATGCTGCTGGCTGGCGCTGTGGCGAGCGAGCAAAATGCGCACGCAGAGTCTGCCGCGGCGCGGCGCCAGCGCGGGCTCGAGGCTGCGATGCGGGCGCTGCAGGCGCTCTAGTCACCTCGCGTGGAGAGGAATGCGTTATACAGGCGGCAGCAGAGTAGAGCGTCCGGCAGCCGACGGAAGAAGGCTTTCAACAGAGTCGCGACGTCATGCGGATTGTACTCGTCGGTGGCCTGTCGCCGAGGAGTGGCGCTTCCCCCCAATCCGCCGCGGCCGCCATCTCCGCCGCTGCCGGCTTCAAATCTGGCTTGCAGCTGCAGCGGTCGCGCGGTTCGCTGGCCTGCGGCGGCGCGATTGAAGAGGCGCAAGAGGCCGCCGCGCGTCTCGTTCGCGACGGCACGAGCTCTGCGCTCGGGCCGCCGCCATTGCATGCCGGAGCCATTGGCGCCGCGCGGCATGCAGGCCACCTTAGCAACGCGACTGGCAGCCACGCGTTCATCTGCATTTTGTGCAGCCCACGGCATTAAAAATGAAAAAATGGTCCAGGCTGATTTAGCACGTGTTTAGCAGCAGCAGCAGAGGAGCTGTGAAGGCAATTATCAGCGCTTGCAGTGGGCAATAAAGGATCGCCCACTGCAGGACTCGAACCCGCGACCTCCTACGTCATTAACAGCGAGCACCTTACCCCTGGGCAAAGGTCCAGGGGGTAAATAATGCGACCACTTATAACAATTATAATGATAATAATACATTTGTTATAGCGCCCTCAGAGAACCAAATCTCTTTCTAGGCACTGTTCTGCATTGGCTTCGCAGGAAGCAAAAGAATGAAGGCAACGACAACTACTCTCCTACTGCCGACTATGAACCGCTAAGGCTCTACTGCCGCTGCACCGATGGAATCGCTAAGGCACTACTGCCGCTGCACCGATGGAACCGCTAAGGCTCTGCAGGCCCTAGACTGTGGAACTTGCTTCCACAAATCTTACGCAACGATAACTACTCTCCTACTGCCGACTATGGCACATCCTTTTCAGCGGTCCTGAGCTGCTGCTTCTACGCAACTCACTACCTCAACTGCTCTCCTGACTCTGTTACGCTTCCCACTTTCTCTTTGTTGCGTGAGACGAAGTCTGTTGGCTACCGAATGCGCACCGAAAGCCGCTTAGGCTGTGAGTGCGCTATACAAAACTCTCCTGTGTAACACCCACCCACATGGTCTTTAAGAGTTTGTGGATTTACAGACGGAGATACATTACATTACATTAAGGGGAGCGGTAGCTCAATAACAACAACGAGCATAACGTGGTAAAATAATAAAATAACAGTAATGTTTACATTTGAGAGTGCGGAGCCGCGATGTAGCGATGCTGCGGTGCTCTACACCGATTTGCAGAGTCCGCGCGGCGTTCCGCTGCGCCCCTGCTACGCTGCGGTCACGTGCTTTAGACGCTGCGGTTACGCCGGCGAAAGGCAAGCGGAAAGCGCGAATGGCGCGAGAGGATCCGGCGGCGGCGACTCGAGCATCCAGGATTCCCTCGAGGATTATTGCACCGCCTCGATCTATTCTCCGAGCGCGAGCGCGCTCCTCTGAGCGTGCGTGCGCGCATTTGATTTACGACTCGCGGCGATCCGGGCCAACTTTTTGAAGCGGCATAAATCGGCGGCGGCCATTGGGCGGCGGCCAGACCGGCGGTTTGGTTTCGAGCGGCCGCACAAAGCGTGCCGGCGGTTTTGAAAAGCGCCCAGCGCTAATTGTCCGTCGGCGCGAGAGCAAACGAAGGACTGAGGACGTCTTTGCCGCTGACCAGGACTGCGCTGAATGGAAGGACGCCGTCGCCCGAAGCGACGCTGACCGGAGGCGAGGCTTCGAAGAGAAGGGATGAAGGAGGGAGCAGGCGTGCGCAAGTCGACGGAGTGGAAAGGAGAGCGACCCTTCATTTCAGCCGACAGCCGCGAGTTCGCAGGCGCGGCGACGATGGCGACCGCCTCTCCGGCTGACCGATGCAGTCCCAACACGTAGGCCCGCCGCTGACGAATCGCCTCGCGTTCGCGCGGCGCCGTCGGCGGCGGTGGGCGGCGACGCGACTTGCCTCCCGAAACAACGGCCGCCGTATTTAGTTACCCCTGTCGGCCGCAGCTAGCGGACGCATTCGCCTGCGTCTCGCTGTGGCGAACCGGAAGCGGTGCGAGCGTGCGCGCACGGGCGGCGATCTTGGGGTGGGGGGGGCTCACCTCGCGGACGCGACGGCGAGTGCTGCCGATCCTGAACAGGCCGACCGTGCGCAAGCAGTGCCGCTCCAAGTAGTTCATGAGCGAGCGCGCCTCGCTCGGAACGCGCACGCAGTGCGGCAGCAGGTCGCGCCTCGTCCGCTCGCCGCCGCTGCTCTCCGCCTTCATCGCCCCGTCGAGTGCTCGGCTCTCGACGAGCGCCGAAGTGGTCTGCAGCTGCTGCATCGAAAAGTGGCGTCGCAATGCGCTCCGCCGCCGCTCGACTGGAGTTCCGCGGCGTCGCGACACTTAATCTCTCTTTCTCTCGAGCTCGACGAAGCGCTGCGAGGTGCCGAACCGTCGCGCCGCTCCGACGCGAACGCTGCCGACGCTAACGCTGCCAACGCCGCGTTCGCGAGGCCGACGCCACGTTCACCGAGGCTGCGCTCTGCTCGCTGCCGTATGCCGTCGCTGCGCGCGCATATTTTTTCTCTTCGAAGACCTGCCTGGTCGAGATTAGGAGGTGAGGTGGGCGATCGGGCGAGTGGCGTTTCGAATCGATTGCCTGAGAAGGCAAGCCCCGATGGGCCATCTGACGAGGGGCCGCGTGCGGCCGCCGCTGCGAAGGCGGTGCTCGCCGGCGGCTCTCAGAGAGCTTTGTCGCAACTTAGCAATAATAATGATAATAATAATAATAATAGTCTTGATAAAGCGCCCTCAGTGAGCCCAATCTCTTTCTAGGGCTTTCTCGCGCACGGCTTACGGAAGATTTCTGTCGGCGTAGCTTCGTCCAGCCGTCGGTCGAGTCGGAGTCTTTATTCTGCGAGCCGCCTAAAAAGCACCGCCTTTCGCGCTTTCGCGGCGCGAAAAGCAAATGGCGACGGATCGCCATGAATCGCTTCAGCAGCATTTTTGCGACTTGCGTCGAAGGGCGCCGGCCGCCGCCGAGGAAGCAGAGGAAGATGCAAGGTGGGAAGGGGGCACGCGCACCCGGGCCGCCGACGGCCGCTCGAGGTGACGCCGCTCCCTACTCGTGCCTGCGAGCGCCGTCAACCGCCGAGGGCGACCGCGATGCCCCGCACACCGCCATACCATGCCCGCGCCTGCGGACCGCCGCACGTTCGCTCCGGCTGCTGGCAGCAGGCGCGGGTTGACCAATAGCGACGGCGCTCGTCACGTGACACTCGACGCCATTCGCTCCGCTTCCATTATTCCGCATCATTCCGCTTCCATCATTCCGCTTCCACCATTACGCTTCCATCATTCCGCATTCCATCCGCGCCGTCGGCGTGTCCGCGGCCGGCCGGTGCCGAAGCGACCCTCTCTTTCTTCCTTCTCGTCTGCTGCTGCCGACTGGATCGCCAGCGGATGAGCACGCGAAACCTATTGCGAGTCTATTGGCGGCCGCGTCCCGGCGCTTTGGCTCGCAGCGACGTACGACCGCCGTCGAAATAAGCGTCTTCGAGGCAGCCGATCTCGTCTGCGGCTTTGTCCGCTTAGCGCTTTGCACGCCTGTGCCAGTCTTTTGAAGGAGTCGGTCCGCCCGCACGCTGCTTCCGGTGCGGCCTCCGGTCGACTCCAGACTCACACTCTGCTCCGGTGGGAAGCGCGGAGAGCACCCGAAGCGAGGCGCGATTTTAAAGGGTCCGATTCGCTGGGCCGCCTGGCGCGAAGCGAACGGCGGTGGAGTGGGCGGAGGAGTCCGCTAATGTGGACGGCGCGTGAGGTGAAGACGCGGAAGAGGTGCACAGGAAGGCTTAAACGACTCAAATGCAAAGGAAGGCTTATAAAAACAGCGAAAAAATGCAAAAGAATCGAGCGAGCACTACCAAATCAATTAAGATCAAATATCAATCAAGGTCAAACAGCAGAATGCACACTGGGCTCAATATTAATGCTTAATATTATAATATCAATATATATATAATATCTTAATATCAATGCTTAATATTAAAGGGCTCGCGAAAATATGCGCCGCCGCCGACGGCGACTCACCGGCGGCTTTGAGACCGATGAGCTCGCAACTTCTCTTCAGCCACCGCACGAGTCCCTGCGAGGTCGCTGTAGTGATGGCGACTCGGTCGCTGGGCGCCGCGGTCGCGGGCGGTACGCCGTAGCGTCCTGAAAATAAAGAAGCGAGCGCCTGGCGAATGGCGGTGGCAGCCGCGATGCGGGGGAGGGGGCGGGGCGGCGGCGATCGAGCGACTGCCCACGCACCATCGCCGTCGGCCGTCGCGGGGCCACGAGAGCCGACGCCCAGATCCTGCAGGCGGCGAAGGCAGATCTGTCGCAGCGCCCGGCATTCGGCCGGTGACAGTTGAACGATGGTCGCGCTGCCGTCGAGGTAGACCGACAGGCCGCCGGTCGCAGCCGAGCGCCACGTTCCGAGAGCCTGTGAGCGGAAGCGGGCAATTGGCGATCGGCTTGCACAAAAATCACACGGTCGCTGGCGGCCACGGCAGAAAATATGGCGGCTTTTGGCGCACGCGTGCTCGCGACATGCGCCCGGCGCCTCATCGAGATGATCGGGTGGATTTTCGCTTCGCCGTCGCGACCTCGCTTGACCGGCGACGGCCGAGAGATTCTCGAGCGCCGAGCGTCAGCTAGCCGCGGCAGCGCCGCGGGTGGCAGCGCCGCCGCGAGCGAGAATCGCGGGGAGATTCCAAAGCGCTCGGCCGCAGGCTTCGCCGGAAGGAAGGCTCCGAAGCGCCGCTGCCGGCCTGCCGGCTGCGCCAGTGAGGTTGCCGTTTCGTACTAGCGCGAGCTAGCAGACGTCACCGCCGGTCGCTCGCGGTCGTCTCTCGCTCGCGGTGGCTGCTGCGCTTGCATCACGGTCGAGCCGCGAAACGTGCATAGCGGTCGAGCTGGCACGCATCTAGCGGCGGCAGCGGCCGAAACGCTGGGCCGCCTCCGGATCCGTATCCGCCTGCATCCGCGGTTCAAGATGGCCACCGTCTGATCTACAGTCTGCGGTTGAGAGGGGGGGGGGGGAATTGGACGTCGGCATTTAGTTTGTGATCCCAGGTTAGAGCATTTTCTATTCCCTCCCATCACATGTTCGAGCAGCCGCTGCCAAGCAACAGCTGCTTCGGCTCCTTTTGGCTCCTTTGGCTGGCCTTTTGGGAGCGTTTAACTGGCTCGCCGGGGGGGGGGGGGGGGGGGGGGGGGTGGAGGCGCCACCGAGCCATATAAAGAATACAGCTTCGAGGACTCGGTTAACGCGCTGGGACTCGACCCAGAATTCGCCGCTCTTCCGAAACCGGCCGCACGTTCAACGCACGGATCCGCTGGGAGCCGCTCCGAAACGTGAGCAGTCGCAGCTTACGAAGTGGCCATGCACTTCGCAGCGTACGGCCCATGACGCGGCGGCTGCATACGACCTAAGCAAAGCTAGAGAGTGAGAGAGAGAGAGAGCGAGCGAGAGAGAACAGAGGGAAAGAGAGAGAGAGCGAGAGAGAGAGAGAGAGAGAGAGAGGGGGGAGAGAGAGGAGAGAGAGAGAGAGAGAGAGAGAGAGAGAAAGAGAGAGCGAGAGAGAACAGGCAGAAAGAGAAAGAAAAGAGAAAGAAAAGAGAGAGAGAGAAAGAAAGAGAGAGAGAGATGAGAGCGATAGGCAAGAGAAAGAGGGCGAGAGAGAGCGAGAAAGAGAGATATGAACCAGAGAAGGGGAGAGAAAGAGGAGGGAGATAGAGGAGAGAGAGAGAGAGAGAGAGAGAGAGAACAGGCGGAAAGAGAGAGATGAGAGAGAGGGAGACAAAGAGAGTGCGAGCAGTAGGGTTCAGTTTACGCATGACCCCGCCACCCTACGAATGCGGTACCGACGAACGAACGAGAAGCATACTTTTAAATACGTTAGCATACTTTTACAAAAGATACTTTTCGATTGCTGTTTGCATTTGCAATATTATTGCAACCTTATAGGACAGGTGAGGTCGGCGTATGGAGGGCGCGCGAGAGTGCGAGCTTTCGCAGTAGCTTTCGCCTTCGCCGGAAGGGAAGCTCATGCAGAGCGGCCGCAGTCGGCAACTCAGCCCGCGGCACGTCGGCCGCAGCATAGAAAGTGCGTAATGACAAATGGTGTAAGCGGGCAAAACGCCCATTTTGCACACGGGTTCTGCTCCGGCCCTCACAATAGATCAAAAGTAGGCGCACAAAAGACATCCAAGGCTGCACAGACCGACAGCCTGATCATTCGTCCACAGGGCGCTTTCACTCTCTCCCCGAGAGGAGAGTGCGCACATGGCGTGCGACGAGAAAGAGAAGATTACATTTCGTAGTGTGCCACTTATAAGTTTAGCCCTCTCCTCTTATCGCCCTCCTCCTTCTCCTGCTCCTGGTACTGTATCCTCTCCTCCTACTCTGCCGAAGACGGAGGAAAATGTTCTAACCGCTGCACTAACGTCGACCGAAGGACTGCTCGCCGAGCACACGGCCATGTTGCGCCGCGTTCAGTAAAGGCGCCCCGTCGCCCACCCCCTTTAAAGAGGACGCGAACTCGTCACGCTCTGAAAGTGCGGCCGCGCCGCCGCTGCGCGCAGTCAGGCCTGATGTCGCTACAGGTAAAGCTGTCGAAGAATTGCGAAAGACTGATGCTTCGAGCTCGGGCTGAGCCAACCGGGCGGGTGAGGGCTCCTTCCGGTCTCTTCTCCGCGGCTGCAAAGCGTTATATCGCTATAGCCGCTTCTCGCTTCGAAAGACAACCCCCCCACCCACCCAACCCGACGAGAACGGACAGAACCGACGCAGTCCGCTATTTATGGCGGGCGGGCGGGCGCTTTTCATTGCGCTATCTCGCCGATCGGATGTCGCATCAGGCGTCCAATCAGTTTTAATGGCGTGCATG
Organism: Cristatella mucedo; assembly: GCA_009760855.2. Lineage (NCBI taxonomy): Eukaryota > Metazoa > Bryozoa > Phylactolaemata > Cristatellidae > Cristatella > Cristatella mucedo. Next base: position 3,087,884 of record WPIO01000049.1, on the reverse strand, counting down.
CCGGTCTCTTTGATCTGGCCCGTCCGAAAGTCTGCCGATCGGCCGACCGTTTATCGCCTGGTGCATTCGAGAGGGAGGCCATGTTTAGGTACGCTCGCTAGACGCGCGGGTACGACGTAATGCAACTCTACACTGTCACAAAGATCATGTGGGTGTTACGCAGGAGAGTTTTGCACAGGGCACTCGCAGCCTAAGCGGCTTTCTGTACGCATTCCATAGCCAACAGACTTCATCTGGTCGTGCAACAAAGAGAAAGTGGGAAGTGTAACAGAGTCAGGAGAGCAGCTGAGGTAGTGAGTTGCGTGGAAGTAGCAGCTCAGGACCGCTGGAAAAGGATGTGCCGTGGTCGGCAGCAGGAGAGTAGCTGTCGTTGCGTAAGAGTCGTGGAAGTGAGCTCCACAGTCTAGGACCTGCAGAGCAAAAGCTTCTGTCGCCAGCGGTCTTGAAGAAGCGGACGAATGGAACAGCGCGCGCACGCACGAACGCGGCGGCGACGCTGTATTCGTGCGCCCGCCTCGGATAGGCGCAAACCGTGGCGGCGGCGGAAAGAGGCGCTTCCGCTGGGCCGCACAGTGCTAAGCGGGCTGGGCGGGCCTACGTATGGTGGCGCGGCTGCGGTGGCGGCTGCCGTCGTTCGTCTGTAGATTCGTAGATTTAGCCGACGGCACGCGCTCGCATCACTCACCGCGTCGTACGACCACTGCGAACTTCGACGGGTGGCCTCCTCTCCCTCGTCGGGCGTCTCCGTCGCCGCCGGCTGATCACCGCTGGGGACTGTCGGCGCGGGACTGGCGCCGTCGTTTGCCGCACGCCTGCCGCGAGCCGAGAAGTCGGCGCCTCTCGCCCCGCGGCGGCCGTCTCGCCCGGACGCAGCGGCAGCAGCTGCTGCCGCGGCGGCGGCAGCCGTCAGGAAGCCGTAGTCGTCTTCGTTGCTGCCGCGACTTCCGGCGCACGGCGGCGCCGGCCGCAGCGGCGGCAGTGGCGCGGACGAGCCTCCGGCGCGCCGCCGCAGACTCGAGCCGGTGCCCGCTGAACCGCAGCTACGGCTAATGCGACGGACGTCGTACTCCCGGTAATCCAGCGAGGCGTACGCCATCGTCATCGTCGTCGTCGTAGACTGCACGGGACGCCACCGGCCGACGCGAAGCAGCTGCCCGGCGCACTGCTGCGCCGGCTGCGGCGGCGGCGGCTGTTGCCGCCGGTTCTCGACGGGAGCCGCCGCCGGCGCGCGCTCCAGCCGGCCAGTGCCGTCGGGCATCGCGAGGCTCTGCGTCGTTCGCGAGATGCGGCCTTGACCGGCGGACGTGGCAGCCGCCGCCGCCGGCCGCTGGCTGTCGGCGGGCGTCCTCAGCTTTACCGGTCGACTTTGCCGCCCTCGTGACCGTCGCGAGATGCACGACGCTCGCCCGCCGACGGTCGACGCCCGCCGGAGGTCACGCCTCGCGGCGGCAGAGTCGTCTGCTCCTCTGTCTTCGCGGCGCTGATGCGAGCCGTCGGGGGGGGGGGCAGCTAGTCAGGACTAACGCGGCCTCTTTTACCTCCCGGGCCAGCTGCTTCGGCGGCGGCTGGCCGTTGATGCGAGTCGGCCGAGCGAGTCGGACGGACCGGCGGCGTGACGCGACGGCGCGGCGGAGCGGTTTGACCGACTTGCAAATGTGACCGCCGCCGTACGGCGCTCCCGCCTTTATTCAATTCGACCGCCGTCGCCGCCGCCGGCTGACGGGCTCGCACGTCCCCTGAAAGGCGCGTCGGTGGGCGATCGATGCAGCAGCGGCCCGCCACCGCCGCCGGAGACGGGTCCCAGCGGTGCGGAGGCGGGAGAACGCTGTCGCTTCCGGAGACGGGCCGGATCGACTCGCTCTCGTCGGTCGGTCGCTTCCGTACGCGACTTCGGGGCGAGTCGCGGTCGTCGTGCCTGCACGAGCCGGATTCGTCAGCGCGCTGACGAAGGCCCGAGCGGCGGGCGGATGCGGCGGCGGGCGGATGCGGCGGCGGCGGCGGCTGCGGCCGATGGGACCGAGGGCACCGGGGCAGGCAGGGAGACTGGTGACCTCGCCTCGCGGGCCCGTCGCAGCAGCGCAAAGGTCGTGCCTTGGTGCGCTAGGCTAATCGGAATAATCAAACCCTTTTCGCGAGCAGGTGACGACACCTGCCTTCCCTGAATTGGTGGGGGCAGGAGAGAGGGCGGCAGCAGGCGGCGCCGGCTGTAGTGGCGGCAGTGGCGATAGCAGCAGCAGAGAGAATTCTCCGGCAGCAGCCGCAGCGCGAAGTCGCCGCTCAGCGGCGCTGCTCCAGCAGCTCCAGCAGGTTCTGCTCGCGTGCGGCGGCAGCAGCTTCGGCCGAAGTTTCGACCTCCAGCGGGCGTTTCTCGCCCGCGAGCGGGCTGCAGCGCGACCTCTCGATCAAAAACGCGCTCTCGAAGGGTCGTCAGAATGTCGTACGAAAGAGTAGTCGCTGGACCTGATTCATTCAATGAGCTTGGCGACCGGAAACGGCAGAAAGCTGACCTACAGAGTTTCATGGGTTTCGCCATCCGGCGAAGCCCGTGGGCCCGCACCGTAAAATGAGCGGCGCCCCGGCGGCGGAATGGAATGTGCATCGTCGAAACGAGGCATATAATGGACACTAGGAGGACGGACGCGAGCCACAGTAATCCCACCTGAGCGGAAGCCGTAAGCGCAGGGTCGACACTAGCGCTAGCCGCTAGCGTCGGCCCGCACTAGCCGCGGCTAGCACAGCTCTTCCTGTCGAGGAGAGCAAGGATGAGGCGCCAACTCTACAGCTGCCGCTCATGTTCTCGCGGACGCTTGGAGCAACCAGCGGCGGCGGTGAGGCAGGTCTGCGGATTCTTTCAATTTCTTTTTGTCTTGCCTCTCCGGAATCAAGACATTTTGCTTTTCCGACATCAGCATTGCTGCATGCAGCGAGGCAGGAGCGAACTAATCATATGGCCGAATCATACTAATCAGATGGCTGTCAGCCGCATCTCTCCTCACTTTCCCTTTCCCCCCTCTCTCTCTCTCTCTCTCTCTCTCTCTCTCTCTCTCTCTCTCTCTCTCTCTCTCACTTTCCCTCTTCCTCTCTCTCCTTCTTTATTAAAATCTACCAACTCTCTCTACTCTCTCTCTGTCTCTCTTTTCTCTCTGTCTCCCTTTCTTGTCTTCCCTTTCTTGTCTTTCCTCTCTCTCCTCTCCTCTCTTCTCTTTCTCTCCCTCTTGCCTTGTCCTTCTCTTTCTTTTGCTCTCTTCTCTCCATCTCTCTTGCTCAACCCATCGTTCTCCGAGCAGATCGGTTGGTTCCTGCAACCGTCATGCGATGCTTTCAGAACCAAGGAGTAGGGTTTCCAAGTTGATTCAGAACAGCAGAGTCGACGTGGCAGCAGCTCCATTCATTTGCACTTTCACAAGCTTGCTTCCTCGTTGGACGAGCTGGCTCGATCGATTTTGATTCGCCCACTTGATACACTCACCTTTCCCACCCACCCTCTCCCAATGTAGGCTGACCAGTCCCGTCCTGTTTAAAATTGGCAGCTCAAAGCTTGGGGGTGGTGGCCTAATTATCTGCCGAGAAGCCCCTCCCCCTCTCTTCCTATATATATATATATATATATATATATATATATATATATATCTATATATATATATATCTATATATATATATATCTCTCTCTCTCTCTCTCTCTCTATCTCATGCGGTCTCTATGCTTTAGTTGACATGGTCAAGACAGGACGGACATTCGACAGTGATTCGTGAGCCCGGCTGCTAATTTCGTAGCTTGCAGGTTCATCACTTCACCGGCGGATCAGTAGCGAGTAGCGAGTTGCACACGAGCCTTTGACGAGCAAGGCGCGTGTGCAAAAGGTACGAGTCTTGCTCGCGACCTTCCTGAAAGGACGAGGAAGAAAAAGAAGAGGACGACGAGGAAGAACAGCAGTTGGTTCGATAAGTTGGTGATAGCGGCCGGAGAAGTAGCTTGAGACGAGAATAGGGACGTTCATGTCCGCCAAAAGCTGAGCTGGTCTGTCGGCTTTGCATGTTCAAGCTCTGACTGCACGCACGCACGAGCTCGAGAGGCCATACTTACCCACCACGCTAAGGCACTGCACAGAGAAAGAGAGCCAGAGAGAGAGAGAGAGAGAGAGAGAGAGAGAGAGAGAGAGAGAGAGAGAGAGAGAGAGAGAGAGAGAGAGAGAGAGAGAGAGAGAGAGAGATAGAGAGAGAAGAGAGAGAGAGAGAGAGAGAGAGAGAGAGAGAGAGGGGAGAGGAAAGGGGAAGAATGTAAAGGAAGGGGGAGATTGCAAACGAAATAGAGTTAGAGAGAGTGAGTGAAAGAGTGAAGGAGGGAGAGCGAAGGAGACAGAGCTAAGAGTTTGAGAGAAAACAAGCGATGAGAAAGATAAGAGTGCGACGGAGGATGGGAAGAGGGAGAGAGAGAGAGCCAGAGAGAGAGAGAGAGAGAGAGAGAGAGAGAGAGAGAGAGAGAGAGAGAGAGAGAGAGAGAGAGAGAGAGAGAGAGAGAGAGAGAGAGAGAGATAGATAGATAAATAGAGAGAGTGAGGGAGCCTGAGTGACCTGATGGAGAAAGAGAGAGAGAGATGGACAGAGAGAGAGCGAGATATATATATATATATATATATATATATAGAGAGAGATATATATATATATATATATATAGAGAGAGAGAGAGAGATATATATATATATATATAGAGAGAGAGAGAGGGAGAGATAGAGTCAGAGAAGATAGAGCGAGCGCGAGGGAGCCAGAGAGAGAGAGAGAGAGAGAGAGAGAGAGAGAGAGAGAGAGAGAGAGAGAGAGAGAGAGAGAGAGAGAGAGAGAGAGAGAGAGAGAGAGAGAGAGAGAGAGAGACAGAGAGACAGAGAGAGAGAGAGAGACAGACAGACAGAGAGAGACAGATAGAGACAGAGAGAGACAGAGACAGAGACAGAGAGAGACAGAGACAGAGACAGAGAGAGACAGAGACAGACACAGACACAGAGACAGACAGAGAGTTAAGTTAGAAAGAGAGAACGAGGGCTGGACCGTTGGTGAGCCGCATGAGCGACGAGGAGGAAGATGAACACGAGATCGGTGATTGGGTGGGATCCAGCGTTCAGAGCCATTTGGTTCAGAGCCACCTGGCAATCAGCCGACCGATAGGCGTCCGATTATAGGGCTCCCTGAATAGCTTTCTGGCGATCGCAGAGGGGCATCCAGTCATACACGGCTGCGTTTAAAAATATAGAAAGTGATGAGTCGTGCCGGAAAAATGTGGGTGAGGCAGCGATGGAGATAAGCTGTCGATTGTCTGCTGGCGATCGAGCATCGAGCGTGCGTCTTCGAGACCAATGCCGTTCGCTCGCCCTCCCTCGGTCCCCTCCCGACTTCCGACCTGCTGCCGCCATATTGGCGGCATAAGTCGAAAGGCGTCTGCTCTTTGCAGCCGCCTTTTTACGCCGCCTTTTCGACCGAAGGCAGCCTCCCTCGTCGATTCCGAAACGTCAATCTCGTAGATTCCGAAGCGATCCCGGGCGGGGCGGCGCAGCGCAGCTTAGCCGCCTTCTTCGACCCGCCCGCCCGCTCCAACGGCCAGGCGGCCAGGTGTGAGATCTCGATGCTACGACGCCCGGTTTGAGTCCGGTTTGTTTCTCTTTGAGCTTCGCCCAACATTTAGTGCCACAGCGAATTCCCGAAGAAGCGGCGGCGCGGTGGGAGCGGCGACGCCGGGCGTCGGTAGTAAGCTCGACTTGAGGTCTTGCACGTCTCGGCCGTCAGCTGTCTGTCGCATCGCAGCGTTCACAGTGGGTCGTCCGTTGCCAGGATCTCGAGAGCCAGCGCGCCGGCCGCCTGGGAGCGACGCGACGGACTCCACTGCAGCTGTGAAGCTCTGAGGTGTAGCTCCTACTTCCAACGCCGATCTGCCCCGGCCGCTAGAGTGCCGATGAGGGCGCCGGATGAGGCTCGCCTCGGGATTCTCACGCCGAAACCATTCGGTGGCCTGACGCGAGGGGAGAGGTGGGTTGACCCGAAACAAAGCGACCGGAGGCCATTAGCACGCTCTCTCAAGCAGGTCTCTGTATCGGCCGAACGATGCGTGCCGCCAGGCCAGGGCCCGAATGAATGCGGAATTTCCCGAGCGTGAAATTGGCTTGTTGGTCGCAAATCGACGACAATTCTCCTCTCGTCTAATGCCACGCTACGCGGTATAATTAGCAGCCGGATGTTTCCCGTTGCACTCTTGTTAGCTACGCTCAGACCCCCCCCCCGACTAACGGTCGCGAACCCGGGCTGTGAATCCTCTAGCGGAAGCTCCTTTACGGCAGTGGGTGCGCAATGGGTCGCTGGACGCCGGCCTCCGAGCGTAACGTCGGATGAGGTAGAAGCTAAGGTAGAGAAGGAGAGGAGCCGGAGGGGGTGGAGGGTCGGAGTGAGTGCGTGCAAAAGAATTACAACACGAATGTGTGTCTGTCTGTGTGAGGGAGAGCTAGTGTGCGATGTCTTTATTAATGTTCGTGGAGTATGGAGAGAGAGAGAGAGACAGACAGACAGACAGACAGACAGACAGACAGGGGAGTGAGAGACAGAGAGAGGGAGAGCAAGTGCGAGCGAACAGAAGACAATGAGACAGCGAGGTTGAGAGACAGAGAGAAAGAAAGAGAAGAAGCGAGGAAAGATGTAGCGATGATATAAGAGATATATTTAAGGATGAAAGAAGACATAGATGTAAAGATGGACTCATGAATAGATAGATAGAAAAATAGATGGATAGATAGAGACAGATACATTGAGAGAGAGAGAGAGAGAGATGGAGAGAGAGAGAGAGAGAGAGAGAGAGAGAGAGAGAGAGAGAGAGAGAGAGAGGCAGAAAGGGCATATCTCTCCGATCGAGAGGCAGCTAAGGCTGATAGCCTCAAGACACCCCGGCTAAATCGCCGACGCATAAAGCTATATAAGAGGTATATTAAATTTTTTGAGCGGCGCACAGCGAAAGTCCATGCAGGAGGCATTGGACGAGAGTTCGAACGCTTTGCAGCGACATTGACGCGCTATTAGCTTCAAAGACATCGCCCCTACATCGCTGCAAGGGCGCCTGCCTGCCCGTAGCGGAGCCAGTCATGGTTCGCCGCGACGCTTCGCTTCGTCTTCGCTTTGGCAAAGTAGACGAGCTTCCGGCGACGAGAGTTCTCACCGGAGGCGGTGGCTACGCGACGTCGGTACCTCAATCCTCTGAGGCGACGCGTGATGCCCAAGGAGGCGACGGGGCGAAAGCACGCGGGTTGAGGAGCTCGCGGTCGAATGCGGTGCAAGGCCCATCGAAGCACATGCGGGACTCGAGGTAGCGCTGCCCCGGGAGCGCGGCAGGTCGAGGAGCGGCCGCCGCAAGGGCGGCCGAAGGAGCGACGGCCTCGCGACCTCGACTGCAAACGACAGAGCTGGCCACTCCAGCCGGCTTTGCCGAAGTTGAGACGAAAAGGGACATTGTAGGAAGAACGACGAGGGGGCGGCGCGCCGGGCGCCCCCTTCGAGTCAAGTCTCCGAGGGAACGGCGAACGGCCGGAGCGAATGGCCGCGCCCCTTTCCTCGAGCTACGGCCTAAAGGAAGGCTCGCTTCGCCGAAGCATTCCGAGCGAGCGCTGGAAGCCCTGAGCGAGCTGCTGAGCGCCCTGAGCCGCCCTGATCGGGTTTCCGCCGACGGAGCTGCGGCGGCTGCAGCTAATCGAGGCGAGGACGCTGGCTGCTCGCTCAGCGGGCGGCCGCTCGGATATCGGAAGCAGACAGGAACGCCGGCAGGCGATGAGCGGATGAGGCAGACCCCTGCTGCGGGAGGGGGGGGGGGGGGGGTGGCGGTGGCGCGAAGCCGAGTCGGCTTACCGAGGGCAGTCGCTGCCGAGGGCAGAGAGAGTCGCTGCTCACGCTAGGAGCCGTCGCTGCCGAGCATCGGCTCAGGATCGACAGCCGACAGCTGGCCGACTGCTTCCGGGGAATCTGCCATTGACGGGACGATCGTCGCCGCGAGAGCGTGTCGCGAGATTTGTCAGCAAGCCGAGCGAATGCTCGCACTGGCCGCAACAAAAGCCGCGGCGACAAGCGCGGCCGGCGGCGGCGCAGCTGAGGCGTAGCTTCATTCAACCCTGCCGAGGGCGAGCACAATGAGCCTCGCAGGAGCGTCGAGAGCCGGCGCGCGCGTGTTTACACGAGCGCCGGCCGCCGCTGGCGCCCGAGGCGGCGGTGGCCGGCGCTTCCGCCGGTTCGCAGCTTCGCTCGGCGACTCTCAGGGAGCAAACGCTAGAGCTGCCGGCAGCTGCTGCCGCGGCGGTTCTAGAGGGCGTGGGCGGCACGAGCGACTCGCCGAATCGCCGCCCGGAGCAGACCGCATCGGGGACGGGTGGCTGTCGCTCTCTCGAGGCCAGGCTTCCGCTTCGAGAGAGCGACTCGAGGTCTTGTCGAATAACGTCGACCGCAGTGCTTCGCGAGTCATCCAGTCTCAACCGGCTCCCGTTTCAAGTTTTCAAATAAGACTTCGACCATCGATGTGCATTTCCTTCGAGGGAAGACCTGGAGACACGCATGGATCGAAAGAGCTCACTGGGAAGGGAGTACCTCCTTAAAGCCACGGTTGGTTCGCGGTTGCCTCTCGGATGCCGGCTGGATGGATCGCGAAGCGGTGATAAACGAAAAGCTGCAGGTATCGCCTTGGCGCCGTAAATCGGCCGACGCCGCTTCCGGGCGATGGCATCCTCGAACCAGTTCGACAACTGGGCTAAGCTCAGCAGTAACAGTGCAATAGCTTGTAACTTCAGTATTCGGATCCTTTAAGGTAGGAAAAAGGTAGGGACGGCACGGCCCCTTCTCCTTGAAGCAGTCTCCCAGCACACTGAAAATGCGAATTAGGAAAAAATCATTTATATAACGCCCTAAGAGAACTTAATCTCTATTTAGGTGCCTCACTGGGTATGGCGGTTGCTTTTCACGACCTCGGCCCCGAGGTCGTGGGTTCGAATCCTCCGGTGGGCGATCCTTTATCGCCACTGCAAGCGGTGGTGATAGCCATAAAGGCTCTTCTGTCGCTATACAACAAGAGGCTGTTAAATCAGCTAGCATTTTTTTCACACATGCTCGAGTCCACGACCTCGTTCGTCACATACATTCACATTGACCTTGATCGGGCGAGCACTGGGCCAAACCAGACCCATAGCAAAAGAATAATATGATTGTGTCATTTATATTTTTTGATCATGCTATCACTGAAAAATACAAGCAACTCTTGACATTGCCAAATGCTAGCAAGTCGCCGGAGGCTGCATGTATGACTACAGTACACCAGCAAGGATCGGATAGGGTCTCGAATTATTGAGAGGGCCGAGGACCCACCCACCGAGTCAAGCTGTGGTCGCCGTGGCTGAAGGAGGACTATGTGCGTGCGACGTGCCACGCATGCATGGCATGGGCCGCTAGCCGGCGGCCGAAGCACGAAGCCCATACTTCGGTAGCGAGGCCAGGTTTTTCTTCACCGACTCGCTGTGATGCAGGCGAAGCGACTCCCGATAGGCGGCCTCTGCCTCGCCGTACCGTCTCCAGCGATGGTACAGTACACCTAAAGAGCAGAAAATGACAGCAACATGACATCAGATCAGCTTCTTTTTAAGTTTTGTCGAGTCACGGGATGTCGTGACGTCAGCCGGGAGCAAATTCCAGGCTATGGGGGCGCAAGAACTACAGCCGTGGTCTCCAAAGGGATTTCATTATTGTTCGAGGCCAAGCAAGACGATTGACAATGAAGACCAGGTGAAACGATGCCTAGCCTGATTGGGGAGCAGTTCTGATAGGTAGGTTGTAGTCAGAGAATGAGGGTAACTAAAAGTGAGTGATAAAAACCTTGAAGTCGATGTGCTGCTTGATTGGGAGCTTAATTAAGGCAAGGACTGACAATTAACTTGGGGTCCCAATTTCTCGCAAGAATGGAATTGGCCGGCGGGATTTCGACTAAACTCGTGATCGGGTGATCGAATCGATCCGACTGGTGACGCTGCAGCGAATTGCAGCAGCAAACCTCTGACCTTGCCGGTGATTATGGCCTTGTCAGCACCCATTTGTCCTGCACAGCAGCTTCGGCAGACAAACGCCCAGAGTTCCAGGAGAAAGAGGGAGAGAGAGAGGGAGAGAGAGAGAGAGAGAGAGAGAGAGAGAGAGAGAGAGAGAGAGATAGCATGCTGCCACACAGCACTAGGTGAGTGTAAGCTCGCAGACGGTGCCGCTTTGCCAGGGGGCGGGGCATGCACATGGCCAGGGCTCACCGAGGTTCGACCAGTACAGGGCATTGCCGGGCTCGAGTTCCACGGCCCTGCTGAAGCAGCGCTCCCCGTCTTGCATTCTGCCAGCCTTGCCGTAGGCCCCGCCGGCTATATAGTACAGTCTTCCGTCCAACGGGTTGGCCGACACAGCCTCGGAGAACGCTCTGTCAAAGTCTGTTATGATTCCTGCAAACGTGACGGCAGGCGGCTGAATCAAGCACTTGAAACGCCAGCTCGGCCGAAAGTAGGAAGAATCAACTACACGGGGCGGCTTCATTGAGATGCATTGCACTTTGGAAAACGGACGATATCAGTCATGCGACATGCGGCTGAAAGGTGACAACGACCCGCAGCCCTACTGCGAGCTTACCCTCCTACAACGGCCTCAGCCAGGCACAGCTCACTGCAGACCAGCCCGGGCTTCATTGAGGCGGAGCTGTGGGGTGCGGTAAGAGCATCCTAGCAGAGGAAGCGGTGGCGATATGGTAACAAAATTAATGTTAGGAAAGAAAGACAGCTAATGAAAAAAGCACAAGTGAAATCAACGGGGGGGGGGGAGGGGTGAGAGTCGCAGGTATGTGCAAATACGATGCTGCTGTCCCTAATCCCTAGGTACAGCAGAGGATATGCAAACACGCTGGCAAATTGGCTAGGAAGCAAGGGGACTGAGAACCACTTCTTCTTGTTCTGATTGGCTGCAAAGCTTTCCATCGGCACCACCCGGTTTCTATTAGGTGGCAGACACGTGGCGTCCACTGTCAACACCCCCAGCAAAACTTGCCGCTTGCTGCAAGGTAAAAGGTGCAGCCGTCGGGGTCGGCAGGTTCACATGGATCAGGGGCACACTGACCAGCCCATCACGTGCAATCGATACTCGATCCTTCCTCAACACGTGATTCACTTTCCGACTCTGGCACGGAGCTGCCAGCTGCTGCATCGTGTGCCAGCAGCTGCTGGCACCATTTGTTCATGGCTCCTTTACTCGAATGATGCATAGTACCGAGGGCGCAACGAGACTGTTCTTTTCAAAACTAGGACATGACACCATGGTCCATTGAAACTGCGGGCAAACCGTGGATGGACTAGTCTACAACAACGACATGTACTGGCTGCATTGATGCGCTCTACAGTGCGGTCTGCAGTGCTCTGCTACCGTCGGCATTCCTACGCTCATCGAGGCGGCAGCGCCTGCTAGTCGCTGGCTTTGCTGGCTCCGAGGCCCCGAGGCTCCACGCCGGTATTTGGCTGCACTATTACCGCTGCACCGGACCGGCACCCGTTACGTGCACTGTGTTCGTGGGTAAGAAGTTGAGCGCAGAAGCATTCGAAGCTTCGTTCGTAACGCAATTAGCAGGCGACACAGTCAAACGTGCAGGTTGCTGGCAGACAGCTCGAGACGACAGGCCGCCTGGGCGAAGGACGTACGAGTAGCGGAGGACGCAGAAGCACGAGGAAGAGCAGCAGCAGCACTCGCTTTCCGACGAATGCCGCTAAGGTAGCACGCCGCCGGTAGCCGCAGCAAGCCCTGCACTCAAGGCTCACGCAATTCCTCCTGCTTGCTCGCTATTCACATCGAGGCACTGGTTCTTCTTCCTGTTCTGACTCTCACTGATCACGATCACACCCTTCATGCCGCCGAAGCGGTTGCGCTGCTCAAGCGGCAACGCCGCCGCCGATGGCGGCAGACGGCTTCGACCAAGCTTCGGCTAGCAGACGGCTCGCAGCAATCGTAGCTATCGAAGCTGCAGCTGAGCTGGTGGAAGCAGAGCTGCTGCTACGGAGGTGGCTACTGGACGGAGGGGGGACTGCAGGGACTCTGTCCGACCTCTGACCTCTCTACTCTGGCCTCCTACCGAGCTTGTCGAGCAGCAGCAGCAGGTTCGACCAGGCGAGCTCGTGCTTCGGGTTGGCGTGCACGGCCTCGCGCCACAGGTGCAGAGCAGCCTCGTGCTGCCTCCGCTCCAGCCTCTGCAGCGTCCAAAGCAGCGAACAGCTAGCCTGCGACTGCGCCGGTGCAAACGAGCGGCGCCCATGGCGTGCAGGGCCGGTGGCTAGCCTGCACGGGCCAGCACTCGCCAGCGCGTGACCGACGAAGGCGACCTCGCCTTCGTTCGACCAAGCGTAGCCGGCGGCCAGACAGGAGATAGCAAGGCGCAAAGAGCGGCAAAAAGTGAAGTGGGTTGCCGGCAGAGAGCCAGTGAGCAGCCTCGTTAGCGACGGGGCAGAGCGGCCAGCTACAGCTACAGCGAGCCGCAGCTCGGAGGGGACAACTAAGAGAAGACTAAGAGCAGCAGCACGAAAAACCGATTTGCACGACGGCCCAATAAGGTCGAGATGTGTTGCACAGGCTGCCCATCAAGGGGCCATATCGACTTCAAGGTTCCGTTACTCACTACTAGCTCACTTCATTCTCTTGCTCCAGCCGAACTAGCTGAGCTACTCCTCCCCAATATAGTTTCTCATCGTGCCATCGGCTCCTTTGACCCTGGCCTCTGACCCCCGACCCCGGTCATTGAAGGGGGCCTCTAAATGAGCCTCAGATCCCCCAGCCTTCAGTTGCTATGCTCCCAAAGCTTGGAACTCACGACCGATGGATGTTTTGGCACAGGCCCTGGATTTCCTGTCGGCATTTAAAAAGCAGCGAAAACGCACTGCGTCGTCACTTGCTCCAGAGTGAGAGAGAGAGAGGACAGAGAAGAGAGTGAGTAGAGAGAGAGAGAGAGAGAGAGAGAGAGAGAGAGACAGACAGACAGACAGACAGAGAGAGGAAGGAAAGCATATGAAGCATATGCACATACATATATGATCACTCACACAATGCGTGGACTGGAATTATAAGTGAGATATGAGAAAGAGTGAGAGAGAGAGGAAAGAGAGTGAGGGTACAAGACAAAGAGTGAGACAGTGTGCACTTACGTCAGTGAGAGAGGTAAGAGAGAGAGAGAGAGAGAGAGAGAGAGAGAGAGAGAGAGAGAGAGAGAGAGAGAGAGAGAGAGAGAGACAGAGATAGTCAGCACAGGTTCTGCTTCCTACCCACCACCCTAATCGTTAGGTGCAGTCTTTAAGGAGCTACTGTATTGCAGAGCAGTTTACTCGTGGATTGTCTGTAAGATAATAACATAAGGCAGGCAGAGAGAGAGAGAGAGAGAGAGAGAGAGAGAGAGAGAGAGAGAGAGAGAGAGAGAGAGAGAGAGAGAGAGAGAGAGAGAGAGAGAGAGGGAGGGAGGAATGGAGGGAGGGAGGAATGGAGGGAGGGAGGGAGGGAGGGAGGGAGGGAGGGAGGGAGGGAAGGAGTGATGAGACTAGCAGCATTCATGGGGGAGGGCAGATGCAGAAGAGGTAGGAGTAAGGAAATGAGATTAGAATGAGATAAAGAGAGGAATGCATGAGGTAGGCACCCAGTGGTGGCCCAAGGAGCAGCATTCAGCAGCTGCATGTAGCCCCATGGACTCATAAGTAGGTCAGATATACACTAAGACGTTCTGAGAGGTAGGCTGTTACTGCAGCAGAGCAAAACACACGAAGCCTATCTCGAGGAGCAAAGCTCTTACGTAGATGCCTAGCTGGCTACCTGCCTGGCTACCTCCCACCCACCCTCCCTTTCACCCTCGTGCATGAATAGCTACCGGCGACATATAGTTGACTCGTGAGTGCGCCCAACACCAAGTCAGCAAGCACGACAAGCTCGCCTTGAGCCCTGAATTGAGAGCGTAAGAACGGATGAGTAACTATCAACGATGCCTTATCGACAGTGCAGTAAAAAAGCGTCGTGCACCACCCCAGACAGTAATCGTCTGCTCTCAGTCCGTCGGCGAACAACCTCCAGTCTCGCTTTCCATTTCACAATATTTAGGCAACTACGACTTTTACGGTGTTTTTTCGTTCTAGGATCGATGGCAAGGCTCCTTTGTGCCCAGCTGAACTGCTACTGCAACAGTGTCGGCCTCATCGCGCCACTGCTGTTCCTACCAGAACAGCAAGTTAGCTGCCTGCTCGTGTGCACTTGGAGTGCACAGATGCCACTTTACATATTGCTCCGTCCGTCCTAGAATGATGAAATCTGCCCCATATTTCTTGTACGACACAATGCTGTCTTAGAATTTCCTGCCAAGTTCTGGCCATCTTTCACAGCTACTTCTCGGCTACTTCTTCTACAGCGGCCCACATTCTCAACTGCTTGCCCGACATTCTACTATGCCACTCTGCGTGAGATCCACGCTGCTGGCTACCAACAGGTCTGACTATGTGGACTAACAGACAGAGGACCGTACGCTCACATCTACATAGCATAGCTGCACGTACACACATATGCGAGTATGTATGGGTGCATGCAAATGCTCACAGCTCAACAGAGCTTGGCGCGAGCATTCGCTGCCCCTACCAGGTTGCCTAGGTTATACAGGCAGTCCACATAGTTGCTCCGGTGAGCGAGGGCCGTTGCATAGCTTATCTCGGCTTCATCGTGCTTCTTCAGGGATGCCTTGACGATGCCGCGGTTCATCCAGGCGGCAGCAAACTCGGGCCTGTCAGAAGCATACGCCCGGCCAGGCGACACGGCAGCATGGGCAACGCCAATAAATGTTTGCGGTGATGCTGCCGCTGCTGTGAGCTCGTGCGTCGTGACTAATTCAATTCGGCGCAACGCCGGCAGTGCATGACTAGCGCCAACAGTGCGTGACCAAGGCCGATAGCACATAACTAACGCCGGTAGCCTGCTTTGAATTGCTCTCAGCTGAGTCCTCGACATCACCTCAAAGAAGTAAGACAAGTCGCAGAAGCCCTCGACTTGCAGCATTCGAGTCACTTCGAGTGTGACACTCAAGCAAGCGACCAAGGACAAGTCGAGTGCACCGCTAGGGTACACGCCAAGTTAGGGTACACTCCAAGCTAGGGTACAAGCCAAGCCAGGGTACAAGCCAGGCGTGCGTCCACTGACAGAACAACTAACAGAGGCGATAACATTCGTCGATCCGTACAAGACTTTCGGTCATTGGCCAGCAGGACTAGGACACGTCTCGCGATGGGAGCAGTGATAAACATTGGGGGGGGGGGGGTAAGAGAAGACAAATCCTAGCAGGAGGCGCCCACACACTTCAAAAGAGCTAAACGGGCGACACGAGCAAACCGGGTGGCAGCAAGGTCACGACGGCAAGGTCACGGCGAAGGAGCCTGTACCTGAGCTGCACGACTCGATCGAGAAGGCTTTCGGCTTCGAGGAGAGCGCCGGCATCTTTAAGCATGTTGGCCAGGTTGTTCATGGCTTGATCGTACTCGGGATGGAGGCTTTCACCGAGAGAAAAAAACGGCTCGCGAGCCTCGCTTTTTGCACAGCAGGAGGCACAGTAGCACAGGTGTGGAATTTCAGAAACGTCACGTCCAAAGCCGCAAATTTGTGGGTCAAAGATGGCCGCGGATCAAAAAAAGGGGCGTGCCACCCGAGTACCTGATCGCCACTCGATACTGCGCAATGGCCTCACTCGTGCGACCGCCGTCTGTGAGAACCTTGGCCAGATTGTAGTGTACCTTGGCATTCAGTGGACACACGGTGATGCCACTGGCGAACAGCCGAGCCTCAGACGTCCAATCGCTGCTGCGCGTGGCCGAGCGAGCACAGTGCACGGCCAGCAGCGCTGCGAAGCTTGCCAGCAGCAGCAGCGGCGGCTGCTGCTGCTGCTGCTGGGCGCAGAAGTTGGGCACGGCCAGGCGTGCCAGCGGCACCGATCCCAAAGACGAGGACGGCGAACCCTGCGGCAATGCCAGAAGTGGCGTGAGCGTCGGTTAGCTTGTGGGCGCGTGGGGGGTCAAAACGATCAAGCTATAGACTACGCAGTCCTCTGTCGGCGAAAACAGCAGTGAAGCGGGCGACTATGGTCAAGCGCAGTGGTAGGCGAGCAGGCGAGGCCACGCAGAGGCTGGGGCAGAGACAAGTTCTGTCGCGACTGACTGCCGTAGCTACTGATCAGCGGCGCCTTCGAAAAGCCATAACAAGACTGCTCAGGCAAAGCGAGCAGCAGTAGCCATAAGTACGACAGCATCCTTGACATAGAACTAAATCGTTGTACGTAAGCCTTAAGGGGGAAAGTCAAGAAAATGCCAATGACATTTGTCCGACAATCGAATATATGTTTATGGTACTTTTCGAAAGACAAATACGTTAGAACTGGGATCGGAAGTTCTGACGACTTCTGCATGAATGGTTTGATACAACTGGTTCTATATGTCCACGATTGTGGAAAATCAAGCCCCAGGACGTTAGATGACGTATGCAGCCAAATGTATCGAACTGAAATAAAAAATGTTAAAAACTAGCGTAGAAAAAGCAGAGCCAAACTCGCATTTCAAATTCCACTACGATACGTGAAATATTAGTTGTTATTTAATTTACAAGGCACCAACCAACCCTAGAAATCAAGCTGTATATAAAAGTCACAAATATGCACCTCAACAAGCTTCATGCACCTAAAGCGATCCAACAAAGTTCGACAAGTTGGGATACAAGTCGCATATGATGCAGAGACTGGTACTTTTTTATTTGTAGATTTGTTGCTTCCGGTTTACACCCGAGTTAGACGTGGTTGGCATAACCAATTTTTCATGTGGAAGTCGTCAGAACTTCCAATCCCAATTCTAACATATCTGTCTTCCGAAAGGTACCATTAACACATATTTGATTGTCGGACAAATTGTATAGGTATTTTCTTGACACTCCCCCTTAAACAACAATAATACTATAATTTATTTGCATAGCTGGCTATGAGTATCTCTATCCATTTGCTTTCAAGATGCTTCCGGCTCGACCGCCTACGACCTTGGTGGTTAAAGGCAAGCTTCTTATACTGTATACTATACTTATACTGTATACTGCTTTATACTGTACCAGACTAGGCACGACCTATTGATGGTCATGCATTCAATCTACATCAATCTACATCTACGTCACACACCGCTGGTGGACACTTCAAAAACCTCTCGGTGGCTTGCCCTGAAAGCCTGCCCAAAGGGCAAACAAAAACGGCAACCAAGCTTTGGGTAGACAGTTGACCATCATGTGTAGCGCTCGTGTTGCAACAGAAGTTCAGTCAGGCAGGCAGGGTCACACAGGGGGGGGGTCAGGCTCACTGACCACAGGCGACACGCACTCAGCGTGACCGAGACAGCAGCAGCCGACAAATAGCGAGATGATGCCGCCCAACACGACGAGAAACTCACCATGCCGCTGGATGCAGCAGCTGCCCCAGGCGCAGAAGCCCTCGCAAGAGGCAGGACGACGGCGGCGGCGCAGGCGCCGCCGTCCGCAGAGCGCTGGAGCAGGCGGCTGAGGCCCAGCGCGACGAGCAGGCAGTGCCCGATGCTGGGCAGGTAGAGAGCGCGCTCGGCCACGACGAAGCCGACGCGGAAGAACAAGTTGCTTGCCGGCAGGAATGGGATGACGGTGAAGGCCAAGGCCATCACGACGAGCCTGGGCGAGCGAGCGACAGCGAAAGGAAGCAGGGGGAGTGGTTGCTGCAGCGAGGCTTCAGCCGATGCTTTAGCCGACACCACGAGGTCTCGGAAGGCAGAAGCCAAAAAAATGAACGGCCGGACCACGCCCACGGTTCCCCTCCGGTTGCAGGCGAGCAAGCGAGCCCTACCTGCTCCAGTAGTCGAGGCGGCTTCGCGAGCAGCGCCAGAGCAGCAGCGCGCCGACGCACCAGAGCGGCAGCGCGGCGAGAAGGCGGGCGTCGGCGAGCGGCCGAGTCAGCGTCGGCACGCAGCCCATCGACCAGTCGTAGCAGAGCCAGAGCGGACAGAGCAGCAGCCAGCCGTTCAGTGCGTACAGGTAGCCGTAGTTGATGGCCTGCGAGTAGAGCGCCAGCACGTGGCGAGAGCATGTGGCGAGAGCACGTGGCGAGAGCACGTGGCAAGAGCACGTGGCAAGAGCAAGTGGCAAGAGCACGTGGCAAGAGCACGTGGCAAGAGCACGTGGCGGACACACTAGCGAGTGCGGCTTTGCAGACGAACTTGCCAGTGCTCCACACACCCCTCCCCCCCACCGATGACAGCGCCCGGCATCACACGGCCAACCCAAGGGTACGGGAAAGAGTGATGGCTCGAGACGATGCGCGTGATCCTGGTGACGTATGAAGGACGGACCGCACCGAGACGGCCACGCCCCGGATCTTTTGCATGCGGCATCGTCGGCGTGGCAGTCAGGCAAGCTCGAGAAACAGGGAGAAGCCCTTCCCACGTAAAGGTGAGCTCAAGCTACGGCACATGCACACGAAGAGGAGGAGGCAGCAAGGCACGAGAAAGGAGTGAGACGGAAATCGCTACATGAAGCTGACATGCACCACGAAGCCTACTCTTAGCATGTAGCTTCCGGCCACGCGATGTTAGGGGGAAGGTTACAAATGATAGTCAGACACCGAGTTCACGCACGACCGGGCTTCTACTGGTAAGACTTGAGTCGGTGCTGATTCAACAGCCTCTTTTGCATAGCGGCAGAAGAGCTTTGACGGCTATCACTGCTGCTAGCAGCGGCAATAAACGATCGCCCACCAGAAGATTCCAACCCACGATTTGAGACCGAGGTCGTGAGAAGCAACCGCCTAACCTAGTATGCCATCACGGCTCGACGGACACTTGAGTCGCCAAGATCTAGCCTCCGGTGCACGGCATCACGGATTCCTCTCTCAATGACACCGTGGCATGCCATTCCTACATCGAAAGACACTTCTCATCCCTTTGATTTTGACCTAGATCCCTTTAGATTTTAGTGCATTTTATAAAGTCAGCAAATGGTTCGCAGACACTAGCTTTTAAGGAAATCACACTAACCACCATGCAGGTAGATCACCGTGGATTGCAGCTGTACTGAGGAGCATGCCTGAATCGGTATTGACTAAAAGGTTCTGTCACGGACCTGTAGGTCTTCCCTTTATTTTCATATTCTGGCCAACCTTCTTGAAATACTTCTTGTTCAAGGCTTCGGGTCGTGTCACCGCTAACTACTCTAACTCGGACGTTCGGCTAGGCTTCGAACAAACCCGACGTTCCCTTTACAGACCACGCCCTCATTACCTATGCGCCGAAAGCCTATAGCTCATTATCGATAAGACGTCACCGTTTACTCTGAATTATAGACATTTAAAAAGAAGCCAAAACCTAGCTGCTACTCATAGCATGCTCCACTCGTGTGAGCAATGCTTTGAGATCTCATACGAGCTTAAATTGTACATGTTCTCACTAAGCAATTGACAAGCATCCTTCCAGCATAAGTAAAGTAGGTAGAAAAAAGATTCGATTAGGATGAAGTGCAAATTTTTACTGTAACTATTATACTATCCAATTTCAACAGAGAGACTTCGGCTCCCAGGTGGCGCTCCCTGTACCTACTTAGCCGTAATGGCACGCACTAGGTAAGACGGTTGCTTTTCACGACCTCGGCCCCGAGGTTGTGGGTTCGAATCCTGCGGTGGGCGATCCTTTATCGCCGCTGCAAGCGCTGGTGATAGCCGCAAAGGCTCTTCTGTCACTATACAAAAAGAGGCTGCTTAATCTTATTTTCCACTTCTTTATCCTACCTGCTCCTGCCATCGCCCTGTTCTTTCTTTCCACTTCCTTGTCCATTCTCTTCTCCTTCCTACTCTTCTCCAGTTCCTCTACTCCCTGCTACTTACTTCCTTCCAAGTATGTCTACCACTCTACGACTTCCCTTCTCTCCTTCCTTCTCATCTCTATCCAATTATCTTTCCGTGCTGCAGGCAGCACCTCTTCCTCCTCATCATCCGTAGCTGCTGCAGCGCAGCTTTTCCCTTCCTCTTCCATTCCCAATACATCTTGCTCCTTCCCAATACCTTCTCTCCCACTTCCTCCTATCTCTCCTAAAATAACATTCAGTCACCCTACTCCGACACCAGCCATCTTTTCCTTCCTCCACCGAGTGCTTTCTTTGCCTGCCAACAATGCAAAATAGAATTGCTTGTAGGTGCCAACCGAAAGGTGCTTGTGAGTGTTATACCACTATATTTAAAGTGTTTCAGTTGCAAAAATATTCACATAGACGCTAATGATCGATTTAATCACACGTGTTTAGCACGAATTTTGCAAACAGCTGCCGTCAAGCATACGATGCTGGGATGGCCACCTGCATAATCCTGCCTGAACACAGTGAGGCTGTCCGGCCGTGCCATAGCTATGGATGCAAACAGCCACAAGCCTGCTCGACAACTAATCTCAAGGGATCTGCTGACCAGCAGCAGCAGCAGCAGCAGCAGCAGCAGCAGCAGCAGCAGCAGCAGCAGCAGCAGCAGCAGCAGCAGCAGCAGCAGCAGCAGCAGCAGCAGCAGCAGCAGCAGCAGCAGCAGCAGCAGCAGCAGCAGCAGCAGCAGCAGCAGCAGCAGCAGCAGCAGCAGCAGCAGCAGCAGCAGCAGCAGCAGCAGCAGCAGCAGCAGCAGCAGCAGCAGCAGCAGCAGCAGCAGCAGCAGCAGCAGCAGCAGCAGCAGCAGCAGCAGCAGCAGCAGCAGCAGCAGCAGCAGCAGCAGCAGCAGCAGCAGCAGCAGCAGCAGCAGCAGCAGCAGCAGCAGCAGCAGCAGCAGCAGCAGCAGCAGCAGCAGCAGCAGCAGCAGCAGCAGCAGCAGCAGCAGCAGCAGCAGCAGCAGCAGCAGCAGCAGCAGCAGCAGCAGCAGCAGCAGCAGCAGCAGCAGCAGCAGCAGCAGCAGCAGCAGCAGCAGCAGCAGCAGCAGCAGCAGCAGCAGCAGCAGCAGCAGCAGCAGCAGCAGCAGCAGCAGCAGCAGCAGCAGCAGCAGCAGCAGCAGCAGCAGCAGCAGCAGCAGCAGCAGCAGCAGCAGCAGCAGGTATCTATCTGCCTGGCCACTGCTACTCGATTGAGTCAGCATCCCTTCACCGGTTGGTTGGCCAGGAATATCCAGCTTGCTCAACAGCTAGCACACCGTCAACACAGACCGAGTGGACTCTTTGCCTCTGCTATGGCAGATCGAGGTAGCCAGCACTCAGTGAGCTCGACTTTAAAAACATTTCCAAATTCTTCTCATCCGGATTGCTAAGGGCAGAGTGCTACATTTACTGTCGTTGATCAAGAGAGAGAGAGAGAGAGAGAGAGAGAGAGAGAGAGAGAGAGAGAGAGAGAGAGAGAGAGAGAGAGAGAGAGAGAGAGAGAGAGAGAGAGAGAGAGAGAGAGAGAGAGAGAGAGAGAGAGAGAGAGAGAGAGAGAGAGAGAGAGAGAGAGAGAGAGAGGGAGATAGAGAGAGAGAGAGAGACAAACAGAAAGGTAGGCAGGCAGACAAACAGATGGAGGCAGATAAGAAGAAAGGGAATGAGAGAGACATATGCCGACAGATTCAGACATGCGGCTGAAGCAAAGCAGCTGAAAGCTGAAACAAAAGTACAAACCCGAAGCCATGCCGGCTCTATGAATGAGTGCGGGTTGTCGGCCACTTGGAATGTAGGCGGAGAAAATCCCATTACAGACCAGCGCAGGCCTGCAATGGACATGCCCGTGACAGCGAGTGCTGCATGACGAAACAGTAGAGGCTAAAAAACCAAAAAAAAACACACAAAGCAGAGCTGGTGGTATCCAACTTCAGCAACAGAAAGCCATTCTCAGAGCGGGCACACCAGGTGGCAGCAGCAACTTCCAGGCTGAATGGCATCTGTCGAAAGTGCTGTGTGGGCAGCAAGTTTTTGACTACTCCATAGGCCGGAAGTCATTAGCTCTACTTCCAAGAACAAAAAATGCTAGTTTTCTGTTCAAACTACACTATGACATTGCATAGCACTGGTCCAAGATGAGGAATAGAAAGGATAGAATGATTGCAAACGGTAGGGCAGGAAAAGGCACTAGCAAAATGGAAGGGATGGATGTAGTCTCTCGCGGAGGAGATGCCAGGTGTAGTGATACAGCAGGCGTTCGGCGCAAGTGAGCGCTTCCACAAAGCTCCAGAGAGCCACATGGCTGCGGCACCCAAGACAGAATGTGCACGCTCACATGCGGGCATGTGCTGCACGGCAGCATAGGTGGCGCAGCGCTGGCTGGCCCGCCACTAACCATGGTATCCAAGGATATCCAGTGCTAGCAGTGATACCCAATTCAAGCTCGACATGCGACGAGGTCTTCCCAATTCCCCTCCCTCCCTCCCCCAGGAGTCTGCTACGAACGATGCACGCGATTCGACTTGGCTGCCTACTAGCTGTGCAAAGCGAAGAAGTCACAACTGCCACATTCAACCACCTCGCCAATCTGCACTGGCTGCCTATCTCAAGCAGCGTATTGACTCTCGAGTGAGGTGGACACTGGGTGTTTGGCAAAGAAGCATTGTGGCTCCATGCATGCTCAATTACAAAAGCAAGGGTGCTCATGCGGTTCTGGAATGAGGCAGCGGAAGTGGATGCATAGGCTGCTGCTGAAGCGCAGACCGACAGGGACGAAAGTCCCGGAATTCCTCCGTCCTCTCTCCGATCGATGCTTACCTTGGAGCCGAAAAGGTGCCAAACGGAGTCCACTCTGCTCTGCCATCTGAATATTTGTATGCGGTGCAAGATGACAACATCGTAGGCGCTACACAAACCCTGCAATGCAAAGATACCGTATACACGTCAACAATGCGATCCAAAGTCAGCCTGCACAATGCAAACTCAGCCTGAGCAATGTAATGTAATGTAATGTATCTCCGTCAGTAACTCCATAAAGTCATAAAGACCATGTGGGTGTTACGCAGGAGAGTTTTGTATAGCGCACTCACAGCCTAAGTGGCTTTCGGTACGCATTCGGTAGCCAACAGACTTCGTCTCACGCAACAAAGAGAAAGTGGGAAGCATAGCAGAGTTAGGAGAGCAGTTAAGGTAGTGAGTAGCATGGAAGCAGCTGCTCAGGACCGCTGAAAAGGATGTGCCATAGTCGGCAGTAGGAGAGTAGTTGTCGTTTCGTAAGAATTGTGGAAGCGAGTTCCACAGTCTAGGACCTGCAGAGGTAAAGCTTCTGTCGCCAACTGTGTTTAAGCGGAGGAATGGGACAGCTAATTTATTGTCCACACAGGACCTGAGGGAGCGAACAGGCTGAAACTGATGCAGCAGTTCAGCTAGGTGTGAAGGAGCCAAGTCGTGGCGGGCCTTGTGGGTCAGCGTAAGAACTTTGCTCTGTATCCTTTGCTCAACCGGCAACCATTCTAGCTCTTTCAGCAAAGGAGACACGTGCCCAAACCGCTGGGACTTGAAGACCAGCCTTGCAGCCATATTCATAGTCCGCTGCAGTGGCATAATAGCTTTCTTTGGTAGCCCAGCCAAAAGGGAATTACAATAATCAAGCCGAGACAGAACTAAAGAGCTTGTTAAATTGTTTACAAGCCACTGTGGGAGACAGCTTCTAATCTTGGATAGGGATCGGATGTGATGGCTAGCTGTAGAGGCAGTCTTCTGAATGAAGCTTTTGAAATTGAGGCAGCTGTCGAACACGACACCTAGATTACGAGCACGTGGTGAAGGTCGCACAACAGCATCACCTATTAGAACAGCAAAGCCTTTTAATCCAGCCATACGCTTAGGGTGTCCTATGAGAAGCAGTTCGGTTTTATCATCATTTAATTTTTGGAAGTTTTCCGACATCCAGGATCGAATATCGGCAAGGCAAGCATTCAGTTTGTCAGTTGCTGCAGCAGATTCCGACGGTTTGAATGACAAATACAACTGAGTATCATCAGCATAGAAGTGATATCCTATTCCAAATGCCTTAATCACTTTTCCCAGAGGTTGTGTATTAACGGAGAACAGCAAGGGACCGAGTACAGACCCTTGAGGGACTCCACAGGTGACCCTTCTCATGTCTGAGACCTGACCCCCACACGACACGGATTGAACACGATCAGACAAGTATGATTTAAACTACGCCAGTGCTTCGTCTGCCAGACCGATCGTTGTTCTCAGTCGTTCAAGCAGAACTTCGTGATCAATTGTGTCGAAGGCAGCAGACAGATCTAGCAGAGCTAAGGCAGTGACATTCCCGTCGTCGTTGCCCCGTAGAATGTCATTGTTAACACGGAGGAGAGCAGTTTCAGTAGAGTGCTGCCTCTTGAAACCTGATTGAAATGTTTCTGACATTCCATTATTTTCAATATGTTCAACTAGCTGCTTAGCAACAATTGTTTCAAGAATCTTTGATAAGAACGGAAGAAGGGAAACTGGACGATAGTTTGCTAGGACCTGTGTCCAATCCAGGCTTTTTAAGAATAGGTCTAACGATTGCCGATTTGAAGGACTTGGGGACGACAAAGAAGCATTAAAAATCTTGGTTATGGCAGGGCTAAGTTGGTCTGCAAGTGAAGACCACAGAGATGAAGGTATAGGGTCTTCAGGAGACGAGCTCTTTTTGCTAGACCTTATTAAGCCAGCCACATCACAGGCAGAAACATCGGAGAACCTTTTAAGAAAGGTCACAGGTTGAGGAACGGCGATTGCTTTGGTCGGAGGGGGCTTAATGGAGGCACGAATGTGCACAATTTTTTGCAGTAAAGAAGGCTGAAAACTTTTCGGCTGAGCCCTTAATATCTGGGGAGTCAGACCTGGCAGCATTGGCCAGTAAATGGTTTACTGTCTTATAAATCTGGTTAGTGTCCGACTGGCAGGAATTCAGACTTCTAATGAAAAAAGAAGCCCTGGTTTTTTTAAGCTTTCGGGTGTAAACTCGAAGGAAGTCTTTAAAATTGACTAGGTCTGCCTCAGACCCCGATTTCTTGAAACGACGTTCCAGCCTGCGCTTAACACGGCACATCCTAAGGAGTTTTTTTGTAAATTGAAAGCAATCGCGACGACTTTGAACACGGATAGAGCGAACGGGAGCATGCTTGTCAAGAGCAATCCAGAGTGTCATGTTCATCGCATCAGTGAGGGTATCGAGGCTGCCGGTCGAGTCTGAATGCAGATCAAGAAGGCCTGCATCACAAACAGATTTCAAAAACTTGCCCAAGTCAATGCTTTGTAAGTTACGTCGTTTGGCAAATTCGACATTACCCTGCACGTACGAGGGAGCAGGAACAGTAAACGAGACCGAACAATGATCTGAGAGGGTCAGTGGGCACACCACAAAGTCAGTGGGGAGGACA